>JAPQWV010000947.1:0-157853 GCA_027422505.1 Craterostigma plantagineum
CGAGCTCTTCAAGCTGTATCGACATCCTATAGATGTCGAAACCTCCATATATGTTTATACCAAAAATCTCGGGATCCATCATATATAAATACCTAATAAATGTCGAGTGCTTAAAGGGAAATGTCGAAACCCTCTAAATAATGTCGAAGCTTTTTACTTATATTGAGGTCTTTTGTGATGAAGATGTCGAGCTTATCTAAGAACATCGAGTTTATAAATGTCGAATTTCTCACAAGATATATCTCGATATCATTGATGCAAAATGTCGAGACCTATTAAAAATGTCGAATTATATAAATGTCGATATCTTATACCTATACCTCGAAGTCTTCTTATTACATATATGTCTCGACTTCTATCTGTTATTTCGACATCTTCTTATTACTACTTAATATCGACAATATATACATCTCGAGTTTCTTCCTATGATCTACTTATCGACATCTTTTGACTATTCATTTCGATATTTCCTCATCACACCTCTCGACATCTTTTATATCTTGAATTCTTCCTATAGTTCACATCTCATCATCTATTTCTCATAAGGGATGCTAAATCTAAATCGTATAACCTCTAAGCATACTACTTTCGTATAGTTCCTAGGATACCTTAAGGTCACATGATATTGATGACAACTTCAGTATACAAGGCTTCGATGGTTAGGGTTTTCTGTACCTAATAAGCTTCTGATTATTCCTTGATTACCATGTAACAATCATAGAGACGCATACAGGAAATATATTAAGCTTATACTGTAATTTATGTAAGCTTGAGAGACAATTCATACCTTTCTTTGAGGAATATGTTGTTTAATCTTTGATGAAGTCACCAAGTTCTTGCTTTAGCTTATCGTGTTTCAGCTTAGAATTCTTTTCGTCTTTTCAGTTCTTTAAAATTCCGCCACTTATCTTAGATATACATGAGAGCTTCGAATTGTGTGTGATTAGACCAAGGGGTTGACGTGTTTTGCCTCAAACTTAAGTAATGTGATTATAACTTATCTACTTGAATTTCTTTGGGCCTTATTCAAGTGTTTAATTATAATGTATGGCCCACTAAATTGTTGGGTCCCATTCAAGTGATAATAATAATAATGGTCCAACTTAATTTGTTTTACCATATTAATTTAATTAAATTCTTTATCAAGTTTCGAAACTAATTCGAAACTAACATAGCTTATGTTTGCTCCAAGCTTTACATAACTAATTACATCAAAATCCCGTATATAAATTTACGGGTATTACAGTGCCGTGGTGGAACGGCGGTACTGTATTGTACCAATTGAGATTGTAGCAGATATTGGCTGTCGACCCGTAGAGGAGGCATGTGAGTGCGGCATCTACTTGTGCACCAGCGCCTGTGACGTTAGCCATTGGCCCGTTGTACATTATGCGGAAGATTGCGGGTAACCTACAAAGGCGACCTGGTGTAGGCCACGCTGTCGCATGCGGGAGGAGGCGACCTGGAGGGTGCAACATGGATACCCTTACGGGACCTAGTGTAGGCTACCAGCGTAGGCACCGCATTAGGCAGAAGAGGCGACCTGAGAGTGTGACCTGATACGGCTCAAGGAGGCTGCTCAGTATAGGCCCACTATCGTAGTGTTGTGATCGTTGTTGTGGTTAAGTTCGTGATCGTGATAGTGTTTCGCGTGATGGTGCACAGTATGGAGCATAGGGCCCGTTGTGAGGTGGTTAGTGTATCCCGATTGTGATGAGTGATGATGAGTGGCATTGCATTGGTGAGAATTTGGGGAGTGAACTTCAGTGAGTCACACATGCATTATTTCCCCTAGGGCAATAGCTCAGTGTTTGCGTGTTGTAGGTAATCGACGATCGAGGCTATCGAAGCTTTCGTGGGCTTTTTGTGGGTTGGGGCTGTACGTGATGATAATATGTGGGCGAATGATAGATGATTTGGGCCTAAGGCCCATTTGTTGTAGCATTTCGTACGAACAAATGTTTTTTGTAAAATGGGATGTCTATGGCTTTCGCTGCTAAACCCGACGTGAGGTATCACTAACTAGCGATTAGAAAGTGAAGGTTGTCACAGGCTACAATATCGAGCGAATGAATAGAACTCGAGACGAGCTGAATGAGAGCGACTTTTCGTACCTTCCAGCCGACGAGGTTTATCATCTTTTTCAAATGTACGTGGAAAAGTACAAGGACCCTCAAGGCTACATCAAGAAAAAAAAGCTCGGGGGAATCAATTGGTTCATGGTTGTAGAATATCATTTTAGTTGTGCTTTGGTTTAATGTCCTTGTAATTAGGGGCGTTGATTGTATTAGTCCTTTGTTTAGGACTTGGGTTGTAATTTATACCAAGTATGATTGGTATAAATAGATGTACAAACATTGAGCTTAATAGAGAAGATTTAGAAAATTGATCCGAAAGGCTTGCAATTTAATTTCTAGAGAGAGAAACACACAAAATCTGCTCACTCTTAGCGAAATTCTCTCGCGAGCTCCTCAAGCTCAATCTCTACAATTCTTATCGATTCCTTTAGAATTCATACCGAGGATCATAGAGTTGATAAATTAGGACTAACAATGGTGCGCCAATTCAAGCACTATGCCGCACACCACTTTCAAATGGCTTTGGAAAGCAAATGAAGAGAGTCAATATGACACCTCCGCACCTGAAAGGTCCTGAGCTTCCCACTGGTCACATCTTTCTAGACCCAATCCAAGGCATCACATACTACACAACCCAGTTGCTGAGAAGATTCGGCTGATGCTAAGGACTGAGGTCAATAAATTCTGTGATGGGACGCACAAGTTGATCAGGAAGAACATCAAAGGAATATTGGAAGAAAACGACGAGACAACCATGCTACCCGATTGAAAACTGAGAGATCAACCGCTTGTGAGTGAACTGCTCGAAGTCATTGAGGAGCGAATAGAGCTGAGGGAAATCAAGCACAAAGGGGGATATTGTAGAATATGCTTTGAAATTGTGCTTTATTAGCTATCTTTGTAATTAGGGACTTTTCTGTTAGTATTCCGTAGTTTAGGAGTAGCTTGTTATTTAGAGAGAGAAATAGCAAGTATTTTCTCACTGTACTCGAATTCTCCCTAGGTTCATAATAGAATTTTTTGATCGAACATTAATTGTGAATCATTTTCATTGAAAACTTAGAATTCATGCCTAAGATTAATAGAGTTGATTAATCAGGACCTAACAGACACTATAACAGACAAATTTCAGTAAGTTGGAAAATCATTAATTGTACAAAATATCATGGCACGTAGCCTAAATCTCGATCATGTATATGCGTCGTGCACTTCAAAGCCATCACACCATAATGTCTTAAGATCGTCGATCAACGGAGCTAAATAGACGTCAATGTCCTTACCAGGTTATCTTGGACCAGATATTAACAATTATCTGGTCATGAGGTGTTTTATCTTCATAGAAAGCCACTGAGGAGATTGTTATACAGAGGAGAACCAGTCAAGTACTGTGACGGCTAATCATGTCGCAGTGTGGGTTTTTCCCATTAGTGCAAAGCCCTAACCTAAAATTTCGGACATCAATTCCAAATTCAGGAAAAAGTGTATCAATGTTCCACCACTGAGGGGAATTTGCCGGATGTCTCCATTTACCTTCTTTTTCTTTGTTGATCGTGCAATATATCATTTTAGCTATGTCTGCATTGGCGAACATGCGTTTCAACTTGTGAACTATTGGTAAGTACCATAGAACCTTACCAGGCGCACCCCGACTTTGTCTTTTCGTTTATACTCCAAGTGTCGCACGTCGGACACTTAGCCTTACATTCAACAGTTTAAACACTGCGGACAGCTTTGTGCATTTTGAGCAACCAGTGTACCCAGAAATATTATTGAACCAGACTATCAAATATGGGAGGTCGTTCTCCAAAATCCTGTTGTATATCACGCAACATGTCCTCAATACAATCAATGCCGTCGGAGGAATTAGCAACCACGTCTGCACTAGGTGAGAATCTAATACTAGTTCCTTCCCTCACAGAACTAGTTTCATGCAGAATACCCCACATGCCATATCCAATTAGTTGACCCATATATAAAATCGGAGATATGCTCCCTAACAGTCACGCTTTCAACCACCTTAAATTATTACAATTACGACATGCACATGAAACCTTCAACCACTGGGGATTTCCCACCATACGATCTAGCCGTCGGCAGATCCCCGCCTCATTCCTCTGCTGGTTGTACCACGTGACATTTGGCCCGTCGTAAGAATCGTCGTAAGATCCGCACCTACCAGACAAGATTGGAACTCCTCCATATCTTGCCTAGCTAGAGCTCCCCCTCCCTCCGTCCCTCAGCCTTGTGCAATATAGCATTGAAGTCCCCCAGGACCAAATCCGTGTAGCTGGACCCTCAGCGTAGTCGAAGAACCAGCTCCATCGAGATCTAATGCCACTCGAAATAAACCCCGCATCAGACTCAGCCACACGTATTTCCAGAAGTCCAATCATACTCACCTATTCCAGCGCTCCCCACCGTCCTCATGTGGTCTTGTTTATTAAGACCACGTACATTCCATGCTCCCAACGCTATGAATGCACCCCATCATAGGCTACATTATCTTTAGGGCCCGATTGAGATAGTATAGTGTCAGTCACATCATTCAAATCACATAGGACTTGAAAACGATTTCTCCCCTCGTCAGTAGGTGATCCGAAAGGCTTGCAAATCTAATTCTAGAGAGAAAAAAATCAGAAAACGTTCTCTCACTACAAGGATTCTCTCTAGTGTTCTTCATAGAAATGTTTTCGATCGAAATTCAATTTCCATAATTCTAATCGATTACCTTAGAATTTCTGCCTAGGATCATAGAGTTTATAAATTAGGACCTAACATTGATGATGCTTGAATCACATGTCGTTCGGTCGAGGAGAGGGCTCGAGCTACGTTTTGCTAGATTCGTCTTCTCCGATGGAAGTTGTCTAGCTCGGCCTTGAAGAAGTGTCACTAGTTCCGGAAGAAGGTAGGTCGTGTCTTTCTTCAATTTTTTTGTAAGCTGTACCGAGCCTCCTTTGAATGTGGCGTTGTGAGAGATTCCGGCTTCAGAGTGCTACGCACGGTGGAAATTGGTGGGTGGACCGACTGATTGTGTATGCATAAGCCTTCTCCCCCTCATGGCGAATCGTGTTAACGATTTTGGCATGTTAATTTGGAGGTTGATAAGGATATACGAAAAGGTCGGTGAGGGTAATATCCGGATGGAGTCATAAAGGCGACCCGTCAAAAGGAGTACCAGGGCCACATAGGCGTCCCATTGACATTAACTAGGAGCAAAGCTCATAGAAGATGGCCGAAACCATTGTTGCTTTGATGTTGCAACAGCCGGGCTTCCTTCCGTTCCTCGAAGCATGTCTTTTAAAAAGAACATATCTACGAAAGTTTTAACGTAATCACAAAGATTAGGTGTATTAAAAAGTGTATGTGTCCTAAAAAAATTTTGAAAATCTTCGTGAGTGAGGACACACTAGACGCGAGTGTTCAATAAAAGCGTGGTACGGGGCGAACCACTTAGTTAAATATCTCCCGTTTCCGAGTGAAAAAGTGATAGCATACGTGGTTCCAGGTAATTTATGAAACACCTATCTTTGAGAGATGAACTAGTGGGTAAGGCTCGGTTGTGCATGTAGGGTTACTCGGTGTCTACCGGAGACGCCATGTCCCCGGGTACGAATAGTAACACATAGACATGTGATAGGGCGGGCCAAAACTGTAGAGAATTACCAGTTGAAGCGAGTGGCAGCTCCTCGCCCTATTTATACTATGATATATTTGAAAATCCCTAGGATATCTCAAAGATATGGTTTTGATTTTGCTCCTTAAGTGGAGAGATTTTTTCATATCTTTCTCTCCCTTATTTAATTAAAAATTCATACAAGGATACTTACCATAATTAGGCAACTAACTTAAATACTAAGTCAAACTAAGTATATTAAATATGGCATAAAATTCGAAACTTAATCCAAGATTAATTTCGAAACAAAAACCTTGAAATAACAATATTCCAAATACATTATTTCTATATTTATATTTAATTTTCGAAATTAATTCACAAGGCATAATTCGAAAATCAGCTTAGGGTCAAATTCCAATTTTACCCTCAAGCCTTTTAAGCACTTGGCCAAGCCCAAGTCTCAAAGTTAGTTTCATAAGAAGTCCGACTTCGGTCCATTAAATGGCTCGAGGCCCACTAAGGCGCGGCCCAACGGCCCAGGGCCCGTTAAGGCCCAAAACACTTTCTCTCCTTATCAGTACACGTTGATGATCCTTTTTTAAGTCCGACTCTCTAGGTTCGACTCAATCGGCAACGGAGGAATCCAAGAGTCTGGCAGTTACTTAGCCAATCCCGCTGTGCCGGACTGTAATCCGATTCGAGTGCGAATTTCGGCCCAGTCTTTATTCCAAAACCTTACTATAGATTTATAGTACTACGTATAAACCCTTCAGTTGTGTCCTAATCGAGTGAGAGCCATGGTCTATGTCAAACTCACTCGATTCAATGATAAAACGAGGACGAGGCAAATTACCAAACTACCCTCCATGTCTAACATGAGTTAGTTCAATACCTTGGCCAAGGATTTCGTAATTTCCCATCGCCGTCCTCATAGGACACTTATCTCGAACTTGTGAGACTGCGAATTCGTACTCGGCGGTCTATGTCAGGACCCGTTTTCCTCGTTACCTAATTCTAACGTATCCTATGTGCCTAACGATGCTTTAGCTTAAAAGAGATACGGAAATGCGTATGAAATTTTTCCATTTATGTAATGGAAGTAGTTTCTATACATGACAAAGAATGCTTCCAATTTCTGTTTACATGCGAAACGTAATTACACGGGAAGTGTCTACATATGCAAGCAAAAGAATTCCTATGCGCCCGGGCCTCACAGGTCGTCATCCATGCACACACTCCCACCCCAAAAGCTGCGCGAAGCTCCAAAAGATTGGCCTTGCCATCTAAGCGATCACGTACCGTGGTCGCTCGCACCTACAACGCATAACGTAAGGGGTGAGCGATATGCTCAGTAAGCAGAAATCATGCATGACGTGCACGTGATATTTTTCCCCGCAAAGGCAGTCCACGCCAATGCATCTTACGTCTCGTAGTCTACACTCAATCTCATATCTTTATCATTTTCTTAGGGCCCTTGGCAGACTTTTACCCAGGCGTACACCGTAAAGAGCTCTATCCAACCACGGGCATCAGCCCAAAGCATGAGGGCATCAACCCAACCATACTAAAGCATGAGGGCATCAACCCAACCACGCAAATCAGGGATATAAGGGCATCAACCCAACCATGAGGGCATCAACCCAACCATGGTAATCCCCGACGCATCAACGTCGTTCGTAAACTGGCGACGCATCAACGTCACCGACGGCGCATCAACGCCGTCCCGGTGCCCGGAAGCCGCCACCTAACTTATCTTATAATATAATTGCCCTTCTCGGCATTTATTCTTCGCTATTTGCGACGTAATCATGCACGCTCATCATCTCATTACCCCCAAGTGTTCGTGCATGCTCGTGCAAATGCAAAATGCATCACAGTCATAATGCTTACCGAAAGCATGAAACCATATCATACAAGCTCACATAAGCGCATAAACACGTCATCACGTAATCACATAAATTAGGCACATACACATATGTTATGTGTTGTAGTTGGATTTCCACTTACCTGGCGTCCGTTAGACTAACTGCTACCTGCCCTGGCGAACTTCCTAAGTCCCGACCTTAGGCATCAACACATTCGTATCAGTAAGCTATTAATTAATTAAGCTAGCTAAGTACTCGAATTATTTTAAGTCATGAACCTAATTTTCGACTTCAAACTATTTGCTAGCCGGTCTAGTGAAATTCCTAAAATTTCATCCTTTAAACCTGCCATGGCTATAAAGTCAGTCTATAAATTATATCAGTTGACTACCTAAATTTTCGTACCAAAATTCTATCGATTGCAACGTCTACTTATACCGAAAATTGGCCCTAAGGACACCAATAGGCAAATTATGATCGGGCGTTGAAAGAGCCTATGCTAATTGGAATCGGAATATTTTTCTTATTAAATGGTGCGAAAAATATTTTCCTAAAAAGGCGATAGTTTTTTTTTTTATAACTTAATCGTTTTAATCCAGGGGGTTCAATTCGTGAAGTTGATTTGCGAAGTGTTTGAGTTCGCAAATCCTTTGATTCGTAAACTCGATTCGCCATCCTCATAGGACCCGCAAAGTGCATGAGGATTCGCAAAATGCCGAGTTCGCAAACCTCGGTCGGCCCGCAAAGTTGGTGAGTTCGCAATGTTAGTTCGCGACTTGTGTGGACTCGCAAACTTCTAAGGACTCGCAAAGTCCTCCATTTGCAATCCTTGTAGAGCTCGCAAAGTGTGGAGTTCGCAAACTATAATGAGTCCGCAAAGTGCTTGGATGCGAAAACTCCGGACCCGCGAAGTTGGGGTTTGCGGCTTGTGAGGATTCTCAAATTGGACGAGTTCGCAAACCTCCTCAGCCCGCAAACCTTCATGGATTCGCAAAAGGTTCCATTCGCAATGTGGGGCCGCAAAGTGCATGAGTCCGCAAACTTCCTAACCACTTGGGGTTCGCAAACCATCAACCCGCAAAGCTCCTCATTCACCGTTCTCATGGAGTTCGCCAAACCTTGAGCCCGCAAAGTTCCATGCCACTTGAGTTCGCCAATTTTGAGTTCGCTAAGTTCAGTTCGCGGCTCTCTACCCTTCGCACAAACACCCCTAATTCGCGAAGCTCCATATTTACGGATCAAATGTGTTTTTTCCCTAAAGAACAAGTTGAAGACTGTTCGAGCTCCTCAACCCCAAACTCGAGCTTTAGCCCCAAACGTGATTCTCAATTTATTTTGCATGTCTAATAATCCTTAAAATGGGTTAACTTAGCCTTTAAAACATTTAAACTACAGCTCTTTATGCCCTTGAGCCTAAAATCGCACCTTTCTTAACACGGGTTAAGTATTTCTGTGTTTAGAGCTCCTAAAGTACCATAATACCTAAACATGGCTACTAAGATTTGAGTTAGGGTTCATACCTATTCCAGTGTGTGTGTGTGACTTCCACTTCGGCTCCCCTTCTTCTTGCTCGAACTCTCGTGGCTCTCTCACACTTTGGGGTTTTGTGGACTTCAAATGGGTTTTAGACTACATTTAATTCTTGTAAGGGATGAGGATGGGACTCAATTGACGAAAATATCCCTTGCTTTAAGGAAAATTTATCCTAAGCCATTTAAATGTTTTGGGCTCAACTCTCAATTTAGCCCATTAGTACTCCTAGCAAATTTTTGGGCCTAATTTTAATTTTAACCCAAGCCTAGTTCATAGCCCAAATTTCTCTAGCCTATATTTCAAAAATTCCTAGATAAATTAAGGGTTAGTTGGTACAATTTAACTGCACCAAATTTCGTAAGGTCACCTAAGCACGTAATTTACCACACGAAAATTCACGTAAGTCACATAAGCACGAAATTACTGCATGAAAAGCACTTAATCGTGATCAACATTTGTGCAAATTTATTCGCCCTAATACTTACGAGGACCCGGGTGCTACAGTCTAAGTCCGACAATCACAAATCGTCATCAAGACCGCATCCGGGCCCGCTGACCCATGCAACAGCAAATCGGTCGAGGCGAACCAGTGACAGTCCGAGACTTCGAAGTCAACTCCGTCAAAGCCCCTTTCAGTCTAAGGTTCACGTAGACTACTATAGTGTTGTCGTCGGTCATTGACACTCCTTTGAGTAATCAGCCATGTTCGACCGTACGACCCGTTAGTCAGTGTCTATGAAACGATTCAATCCCTTGATTCGACTTCCAAGCGGGATATCGGCACTCGATAGGTCATCGATAAATAAGCCGTAATCGGTTATCCAGCACCCAACTGGAGCCTAAGACTTATGGACTTTTATGCTCGAGGTTAAGAGTCCATTGGTGCCTTCCTCTCTCGTGCCCATCAAGAACAGTGACTCAGCTTGACACATTTGGATTTGTTCATTTATTGCTTTACGGATGCTTAGTGAAGTACTCTTATATCCAATAAACGAACATTGCCTTTCAATAAACACACAAAAAAATGTCTTATTACATAAAAGGTCGAATGATAAATAAGGTAATGCCCTATACATCTAATCCTCGTATAGCATTCGAGGGCATATTCCTAACAGTGCATGCGTTGTTGGACCTAATGCGACGACTTCTAGAAGGGAGCTAATAAAATTAGCACCTGTACCTATGGGGATTGGTCCGAAAATTATGTGAGATAAGGGAGTGATGCACCTTCCAAGACTTTCTAGGCATCATCTAAATAATCTTGCTTAGTGTGTTTGGATGATGAGAAAGCGGTGGAAAGTTGAATCGTCTCAAATGTTCGAACGCGTTCCGGGGTTTGGATCAAGTCGGATTAGACTGAACCATAGGAACAGGAAATCCGTGCCTCCGGGATACGTGAGAAGTGTTGCTCTAGTTGAATTAGCAAGCTGGAGCCTTGTCGATGAAAATCCAGAGCATTTGATCTTCGTTTTGATCGTCATCGTCGTCTTTGGAAATTTTTGTCCGTTTGAAAGCTCAAGATTCTTCTTGTAAGTCCATCTTGGATATGGGAGAATAAATCTGAAGTATATCGAAAAATAATTGATATTTTTCTTTTTTTGTTGTTTTGTTTTTTTATCTCTTTTTTCTCTTCTTTTTTTACAATAAATATATATATATATATATGAATATATATTAGTAAAATAGTAGTATTATATTTATATAAAAAAACTTGTCGAGAAACTTTTCTCCCCCTAGAAATAGGCGTCGTTAGCTTGACAAATATTATGAATCTCGTTCTCTTAAGTCGCTCGTTGTCATTTTTTCTCCCCCTCAGGAATTAAAATTTGTGCTCCCTCGTTGAAGCTTAGTTGTAGTAGCTCACGCCTCATCCCTTTATCATGTATGTGGAGCCACTACGTCGAATGGAAATCTGCAAAAATCGGGACTGGTAGCCATTGTAGGATGGGTCCCCCTTACTAGCAGAAAATGAGTTAGGCGGAAATCGTGTAAAATTAGAGTGTGAGCCTAAGTTGGTCGACGGTGTAGTCTTAGGAATCCCTATTTGACTAGGACTTTTGTGACTTGATATCCGACTTATGAATCCATTGTTGCTTGATTTTTTACACGGATAAGTAATTCTAACATGTGAATATCTGCTCCTAGAATGTGCACTTGTAAAGGTCTTCTCGGCACCTAGTCACAATAAATGCTTTTTGCAACGAACATTGACTGGATACTTCATGTAAGAAGACAAGCAAATAGAATGATAAGCATGTAAAGTAGAAGTGTCATATTCCAACGTGGAGAATGCACATTTTTCACATTACAATGAGAGTAAGAATTTCGAAAGTTATTTTCAAGTCTAGTCTTTTGAAAGAAAAATTAGTATAATCATCTGAAGCACACTATGAAGTTTGTGCGCTAGAAACTTGAAATATTTTCGTGAAATCTTTTTGGAGGAAGAGCCACTTTCAAAGTTTGTACTCTAAAATTGATAGCTTTAAAGAACATGTAGAAGTAACGGCTTTTTTAAAAATTGGAGTATTTGATCTATTGGCGCTCAAAGGCTCTTTTTCTTTCTTAACCTGCTTTAAGATTAACTTTTCTTGTGAGGAAGCTTTGAGATTAGATATTTCTAATAAAAGCGAATTCTTTTCTGCTTCAGAATTCTTTCTTTCCGTTTCTAATGTAGAATTTAAATTCTCTATTTTCTTAAGAAAAGGAGGTATATCGACGGAAGAAGATTTTTCAGAATGACGAGATTTTACTTCCTCGGTCTTCGAAGCCGCAAGAAGATTTTCTAAATTTCTAATCTTAGAATTTAGCTTCGTGCATTCTTCACCTCAGAAAGCATAGTTATTTAGAGCTATATGTTTTTCGACTTCACAGGCACTTAACCTCTTTGTTAGTTCACTAATCCTATAATTAGATCCTTCTAATTTTGCTTCTCGATTAGCGATTTTCTCATTCTCACTCGACAATCTACAATTAGGATGCGTCTCTCTTCGAGACTCTTAACCAAACAATTGAAGTTGTTGGCTAGCCTGTCCTCTAATTCTTTTACTGCTAGGGGAATATACTTAGACTCGCTAATATTGGTGCTTTTAGATAATTCTTCAATTTTCACACTAGAGCTCCTAAGCTTAAATTCTAGACTAGCTATTTCTTCCTTAGACTTAGTTAATTTGTCCTCTAACTCACTTGTACTTTTCCGCTAATTTTTCATGTTAGCATACCCAGTTTGTCAAGGATTCTAACATGTTAAATAATTTAGAGTTAGGAATCACTGCCTCCTAAGATGATGTGTTAGATTCAACTAGCTTCACCAAAATTTCTCCAAAGGGATACTCTAGTGTACCATTTATTCAGATATGTTAGAATAATCTCATATTGTTCAGTGACTTCATTCCACTCAGTTGATTTGAGTTCAAGATGATTTAGCTCAACTACTTTGCCTTGTAGTGTATTTACTTCGTCTTGTAATTTCTTTATTGTTGGATTCATAATGTTTTTATTTTATTGTAGTTTCAATTTTGGTTGGAAAACGTATTTTATGGATTTGATTTTTTTTAATGTCAATGTAATGCACTGTTTCCGATCGAAAATTATTTTCCATTGTTATGTTTTTTTTAGACGAGGTACTGTTTATAGAAAATAGTTTTGAAATTCAAACACTTACCTATTGATTTACGATCGTAACTTTGCATTTGATAAAACGTCGCCATTTAGAAACTTTAAGATCTAAACCTTTAAAATCAAGTTTTCCGATGGCAAAATGTTTTGTGGGCGAAAAATAAGTTTCTCGGGCGAAAAATAAGTTTTGCGACGAGGAACCAGTAAAAAAAGCTAAACAGTAATTTACGAAGAAAAATTACGTAAATGAGTGAGAATTCAATAAAATTGGAAGTTCTGGGGTTAAATTGAAAATGTAGGACTAGATCAGAACTTTCTGGACTGAAATTGAAAATGTAGGACTAGATCAGAACTTTCTGGACTGAATTGAAAACTATAAGGGACCGAAATGTAACTACAGGGACTGAAATATTATTTTTGGGACTTGGATGCAATTTGCCCTGCAATTGTATGTATCTATGTGTACGTGAAGAAGACGATTACGGTTTTTTCGATCAAAAAAACAAACAAACGAGTTTTCGATCATAAAATTTTCTGGAACGGGTTTTTTTTCCTCGACTGTTGACCCATATTTCTCGCGTTGACTTGATTTCTCGAGCTTGAAACAGATTTTTTTCGATGTTGAGCAACGAACAGAGGCTGTGGTCAAAGAAGTATTTGGATCGAAGAAGAATTGCGGCGACGAGTTTCTCGAGCGAAGATCGTTCGATGATGCAGCAGTGACGAAGTATTGATCGCGTCGGCGAGTTTCTCGATCGAAGAATTTTTCCAGCTCCGCAAAGAACAATTACGACAGAATAGAACAGAGCCGAACAGAACAGAGACGATGCGCAGATGAAAAACAACGAAGAAAGCTGATCCAAACATCAAGTCGTTCAAATTAACTCCGGGTTATTGATCGAAATCAAGCAGTGAACAAGAACAGACAATCGATTTTAGCACAAGAAGCAAAAATAGTCAGATTTTGAAAATTTCGAAGAGCAGTGCGAAGAACAGTTCGATCAATCAGCAAAAGTTCACAGAAAGGTTGGTTCGATCAATCAGAAATAAGCTCAGAGATGTTCAAACGAATTGATCGAGGCCTAAATACACCAGATTATATCATGTTTCGAAAAATCAGATTGAAATTTTGAAGAACAGTAAGATCGAAGGAATAACAGTGATATTAGAAAATTTCGATCCAAAAACTGAAAATTTAATCCAAATCATAACACGCTTAGCTCTGATACCAATTTGTTAGGACCCTAGATATCCAACTTAGATCGATCTAAGAAGAATCGGATAGTAAATCTAAGACTTGAAGAGAGAAGTAACTTGAAGAACAAGCAAGGGTTGGCGCTAAAATCTTCTCTCTAAAATTTCCAATTTTAATTTTCGATCATTAAAACATCCTAAACGCACTCCTAATTTTCTTAGGTTTCACTTATATATACCACCTATTGTGGTATATTTACACATGTAGTCCTATAATATACTAATTACAATTCAGTCCAAGACTATTAATTTACACATCCTAAGCGCACTATTAATTGAATACAATAAAATAGTTCCAACATCATCTTCGTCTTCTTCTTCTTCGTCCTCTTCCTCTTCCTATTCCCTCTCCTCCTCCTCCTCCTCCTCCTCCTCCTCCCTCCTCCTCCTCCTCCTCCTCTCCTTTTTCCTCCTCTTCTTCTTCCTCCTCTTCCTCCTTCGCTTCTGTCCTCTTCTTCTTCTCATTCCTCCTCTCTCTCTCTCTCTCTCTCTCTCTCTCTCTCTCTCCTCTCTCTCTCTCTCTCTCTCTCTCTCTCTCTTTATGTGTTCTAGTTTCTTTTTTTTTGTTTTTTACTTTAATCTAACTAAGAAAAAGAATAACAGCAATAATCATAGTGTGGGTAAATTCGTCCTTTCAGACGAAATTGGTCCGTAAGTGACAAATTGTCTTATATGGAGTTATGTAATAGAAATTTTGATTGACAAGGTTTAAGTGAAATAGTCCCAAAACTAAAAATAATAATTAAATCAATTAAAAATATATAGAGAGAGTAAAAATTAAAATAATAGATAAAATAAAATAGAAAATGAAATACATTAAAAATAAATAAAAAAAGAAAAGAGAGAAGATTTTACAAAGAAAAAATAAGAAAAATAAAAATAAAAATAATATATTTATTATTAAAAACAAAATTAAAATAAAAAAAAAAAAGAAAGCATGGATAATTATATTGTTATTTTAATTTTAACTTTTCTTTTTATTTTTTTTGTTATTTTAGTTTATTGTTATTGATATATTTTTTTGCCTTTATTTTTATTTGATTTTTATTGTTTTATTCTATGTTTATTTTTATATGAATTTAATTATTATTTCCATTTTAATTTTTATTTTTAATTTAATTTGTCACTCTCTCTTTATTTTTATGTTATTTTAATTTATTAGAATTTGTTTTATTTTTTTGGAATTTTTTTCCTTTTCTAATGTTCATTTATGATATTAAAGTTTGGTCAAGCGCATGTCGAGACGTGTCAATTCCCATCAAAATTGACAGCGTTCAACGGCAGGGCCGATTTGGTTCAAATCGACAAATCGTGGACTAAATTAATTCATACGAAACATCAGGGACTAAATTGGTCAATATGCTAAATATTGTGGACCATTTTGGTTTTCTCCCATCTAACATTAGATGAACTTTGCAGGTTGAAGGGATCATCGATATGAGAATTCACACTTAGGGAGTCTTTTTCTTGTGATCCAACATCATGTGATACTTACATCAATGTGAATATCACCGAGATGCGAATCAAGGTGATGTATCATTATCATGTTTGTTTTGGGGATATATTTCATTTTGATATCAATGTGATCTTTGAATTTGTGTTTGTCTAATCACGGTGATGTGATGGGGGGGCATATTTCGTAAATGTCATGTAATACCCGAGTCCCGTAAGTAAGTGGGCCAATAAACATGCATAACATATTATATGATTATATGATTTCATATATGTGTCTAAATGACTACATGCTATGTGTTTTACAGTTGTATTTGTGCCTATGTGTCAACTGATTTAATTAAGAATATTGAAACTTAGGGGATTTGAAGAAGGGTTGAGCCCAAGGTAAAAATAATTTTAGGACTTTAGGTGGGTTAGGATGTAAGGCCCAAAACATGATTAAGAAGAACGACAAGAATTAGGAAATCAAATTTGGCCATGAAATTCATAGCAATATTAAAAAGAAGGCCATATAACCATAATAGGAAGAAAAAGAATACGTTACATAGCTAAGAGGGAATGTACTTAGTATTATTATAATAGCCATTACACGAAAAATTGGATAAGTACTATTAAAGTAAAGTGACATCATTTTGGCTAGTAGATCAAGTAAAGACGAAGTAAGAAAGAAATAGGATTGGGAACTCATAACATAAGGAACTATCGAAAACCCTAAGAAGAAAGGAAGAAGTTCGAACCAACTACAACTTTGGAGAGAAGGTATAACCTTGCTGTAGTCTTTTACGTATTTAATTCATAAGTTTCACATGTTCTAAGTATGCTGATTATAAATCAATTTTAGACTTTTTGTATTTAGTACTTCACGTGAACTTATAGCTAGAAGAAAGATTTTATAGGTATTACTTTAAGGGTTTAATCCATTCTGATAAAGAATCACGGTTATTATATAGTGTTAATTCTAGGGTTTCGAACCTTAATCATATTAACTATGGTTGCCAAAATTGATGTATGTTATGGATGGAAAGATCGTATGATAGGAATTTTAATTAAGGAGAGAAGGCAGCTTCAAGTAGCGTTCGATCGAAAAGATTGGACTACATAAGCAGTCGAGCAAACTGAAATTGGCCCAGGGTTTCGACCGAAACCAAAAAGCTAACTTATAGGATCGGGCGATTGGCTAACTATATGGTTACTCGGCTTGGCTAACTATATGATTACTCGGCTAATTTAGAAATCCATGTATGGAATCGGGCGATTCAAAGGGCTTCAATCCGGCGATTTGGAGGGGTTAGTGAGCTCGACGATTTCTACTTGAAAAAACCACAAATCGGACGAAACCACATAAACTCAAGCAATTGGGCGACTTGGACCAAGAATTCAGCGATTTCAGTCCCTCAAATCGGGCAAAATAATGAAAGTTTCCATGCATGAAAGATCAGAAGATTTGAAGGCATTATGCCGTCCAGTCTGGCGATTTGTTCAGTAGTGAAAGCCTCGTGCATGCAACAAATCGGGCGACTTGATGAAGTGACGCATGATGATGAAAACAAGCGGCGAAACCATCTAACACAGGACAAATCAGCCGAAAGCTTGAAGACTAAGGCATATCAAATCGGACAATTTGTGAGACCCACCAATCGGGCGATTCATCAATCTTGTGCCCTTATAATCGATCGAAATCTAAACCTATGTTTATGTACAGTCGGTCGAAAGTAGAAAAATACAAGGCTTGACCAATCGATCGAAACCTAGGTTGAATAAAGACTAATCGAGTTCTAGGTGTTATAATAAATACCAACTGACTTAGAATTATAGTTCGAATTTAGGGTTTTATTCAAGTCAAAATAAATTATTTACTTAGGTACCCCATTTCAGGTATGATACTAATACTATAACGTTTCTGTCTAAGGGTCGGGAAGTAAGGACGTTCGAAGATAATAGTTACATACGCTCAGACGACAGGTAAGTGGAAGTCCCAACTACAACACATAATTGTATGTGCATGAAGTATGTGTTATGTGCTTCTATGATATTACATGAATTCCTATGTGAATTATTTACGTTACATGACATGCATATTCATGAAATGATCATATGCACGCACGTTTAGTACTAAAGTCATGATACAAGAGCGTGCATGATACACGATCGCCTGATAGCGATAGATATTCGCCGATATGGGCGTCTGATGTCGACTCACAGTTGAGTCACGACTCTTCTATGCTACCATGGTGACGTCGTATGTCATTACCGTCGAGACATGACATGTTCAAGGCAAGACATAATTTTAGAGCAAATGCCGTCATAGCGGAACGTGGAACCTGGAGGATGCGAGCTGAGGGAATAAGCAACACACGAGGATACCTCTCGTGTTGGCAACCTCAGAATAGGCTACCAGTGTGAAGCGTCCGCTTGGCGTATGAAACACCTTGGGACAGAAAAGGTGCCCTAGGGTTAGCCTCCCATGAGTGGGTATTGTCATTATTATATTATTTATTCCTTGTGAATTCGAGCTCCATGATGGCGCATAGCAAGATAGCCGAGGGCCCTACATGACAAGGCAAGAAAATATGAGGTCTAAGAAGCATTGGCGCGGATGCCTTTGTGAATTAGGACACGTGCATGGCATGCATGGCTTTCACTTACTGAGCTTTATAAGCTCATTCCATGTATTTATGTGTTGTAGGTTCACGGGATCACGATACGTGATCTTTTTTATGACAAGACCAATTTTTTAAGCTTCCGGAGGACTTTTGAGGTGGCGGTGTGTACATGGATGCGACCTGAGTGGCGGCCGATAGATTATTTTTTGAAACACGCATGCGCACTCACCTATGTATTTATGTCCTAGGAACTTTTTGTAATGTACAGGAAAATTTCCTTTAGATAAAAGGAAAAATTTGTACGCATTTTCATATATAAACTCCATTTATATCACGTGTAGTCACATAAACTAATTGTAAGAATGGGTTGTGGAAGTCGGGGGCACCACATGTTTATCCTATGAAGATTATATAGATTATTTGATTGATTATATATATACATATGTTATATATATTGAGATGATGTTTACGTAATAATGAGTACTTTCCAATCGAGTTTAAATTTTTTTGAGATTAATAATATGTTTTTTGTATAGTTAAATGGGTAATGTCGTCCAGATAAATATTTTAAAAATCACCAATCACCGTGATGTAAGATCACTTAGCTTTTTTGGGGTGATCCAAAAGGTAAAATACACTCTATTTTCATCACCTAATTGATCTGTAATTGCGGTGATAACGCATCACATAGGCTAAACAAAGATGGTGATGATAAGTCGATGAGAGGATACCGTGATGTTTTGGAGGTTCACCCAAAACAAGCACACCCTTAATCAAATATTGTACGACAAATATGAGGTCGATGGAGAAATGAGGCTTTGCGAGCACTGATAACGTACAGAAGAGACATATACGAATGATTAATTTTGTGTTATTACTCCTTTCAGAAGATGGGTGGTAAATCAGGATCACTGCAATAGCTTGCAAAACCCAGTGGAGGTAAGCCAACCACCTTAAGTAGCCTTGGTTGACAGATAAATGTGAGTTCAGAGAGGATTATACATCCATTAGTACAAAAAAGGGTATAGGCGACGGTTGTTATGGACTACAGACGACGGTTGTTGGAAAATATTAAAAGGGCCGTTAAAACCTACTCAAACTTGTTAAAGGGGCATTATTTTAGTTATTCCAACGATATCATATAGTTCGTAGTTGTTAAATTTTGCTGTTTATTTATTCACTAAATTTTTCTTTCTTTTATTGGGCGTTCTTTTGACGAATTGGATATGTTCGATTTTCGTAGGAACATTAGGCTAAGATGTTGATTGACTTCTCAAAACAATATATGAATGAAACAAACGCACACACAACACCAACATATGACATTGATTACCCTACCAATAGTCTCCGCAGGAACAAAACCCATTCTCAAACCTATGAAAGCGTATCCTATCTCTCACAGTAATGACTCTGTGCAACACTTTGGACACAATTTTGATCCAAGAATGACAATCAAGACAAGTACGAAGGTTCTTACAGATCAAAAGCTCAAGCACCTGGGCTGGATCTCAGTACACCAAACGCCAATGCCAACTTGTCGCTGTGATACTTCAAGTTTTCCTCTTTTTCTTCCCCCGAAATATCCATCAAAACCAAGTCTTGGGAGTACTGATGACCTTCCATTCTCACGCGGACAGATCAACGCTTCTAAAACTCCGTATATCGCCGGGTTTGATTGATCCCCTGCCTTGAAATAATGACAAATCATTCCTCCATTGGATTCATCAACGAACCAACTTTTGCCACAATCTTTATTGCAACTCTTCTTTTATTCATAGTGTGCCTTATCTTTTCCGCTCTGTCCATTTATTAGCAGAGCAGTTAATATTAGACCACAATGCATAATCTCCACTGTCAAGATTCTTTATCTTCGAAACAACTTCTTCAGCCAGTTCCCAGTTTCTGTGAGTTCTACACGCACTTAACAAAACTTCTCCATATAACAACATCAGGTTCCATTGGCATCTCATTAATCGTTCCAAATGCTTCTTCTAAGAGCCCCCCTCGTGCTAACAGATCAACCATTGCTCCATAATGCTCGAGTTGAGGCTGAATCGAATAATCCCTTTTCATTGCAGCAAAATATTCCCGTCCCTCTTCTACAAAGCCACAATGGCTACAAGCTGTTAGGATCCCGAGAAAGGTCCCATGATCTGGTAAGATGTTCTCAGCTTCCATGATTGATAATACTGCCATCGAATCAGGTGCAAGACCATGGATAGCAAGACCATTTATCATGGAATTGTATATAGAAACTTCACTTCTTTCAGCTGATTTGAAATAGGACTTTGCTGTTTCGATATTTCCACACCTTGCATACATATCAACCAATGCAGAATATAGTATGTAATTCAGTTCCACTTTTTCTGGGTCATCAGATCGTGCACCCATTTCCGTAAGTTATGGACCCTAATCTCGAGCAAGTGGTTAAAAGAGAAGCAAAAGTGAAACCGTTGGGTTCAATTTTCGCTGCTAACATCTCTTCAAGCATGCCTATTGCCTGTAAGTACAAGCCATTCTTGACCAATCCTCTATCATCGAGTTCCATGAGACCACATCTCGAGAGGGCGAGGAAGAAAATATTTTCTTGGCAGTATTTATTGTCCAACATTTACAAAACTGTTAATTAACACGTTGGTGGATACCACATCAAGATTCAGAATAATCATTCATTAAATACTTCAAGGGCAGCATCAATATTTTCACAAGCTATAAAGACCTTTATTAGCATTGTTAGAACTGGCGTGTCTGTTCCATACCCGTGCTTGATGATTTTACCATGGACTGAAGTCGCCGTTTTGAAATCTGGGTGGAAGATGCATCTTTCGAGAATGTGGGAAAGTACATGGTCACCTAGATCAGCATGTAAAAGATACTAACTAAATTTCCCAGCTAATACAGAAGATATATATGCAAACATTTAGATGGTTCAGCGAAAAAGATCATCCATAACACAGAATCCGGATTATGGAACGGGAGGAAAAGAACATTTATTCTTAATCGTCATACAAAAGCATCCAAAGTATCAAACAAACTAGAGTTACCCATCAACACTTCTAAACATACAAACTTTAAATTTAATGAATAAACATTCCAAAATTTATGCAACAATACACCAAAAGAACCAACAATATGAACCGAATGTAAAGATGTAAAGAAACTGTGTTGACTGAAGGAGCTGTGGTAGATGCCGAGCCGATCGATATTCTGAGGAAACTGATGTTAGAGTCCGTTTAAGAGAAGGCCCCAAGTAAAATATCATACGCTTCATTCTTCGATTCTTCACCATACGTCAAGAAATTCATCAAAATCAAACCAATCGGTTACACGTTTCGATTTGGAAACTTGAATGCTTATTTTACCTAAAAATCAGACGATGTTTTTAAAACATGGTATTTGACCCGTAAAAAAAATAGTGTTCTTGATTTCACTTGGATAGACTAAGTCGTCATTTATAGCGATTTCATTTTTTTCAACGGTCCCATGGCAGGTGTGCAAATGATATGGCCCAATTTTGAGTTTTTCGCTCGAGAATTTTCATTAGGTCCCTATTCATTTTCGCTCGACAAATTTGGAGCGAAAATTAACATTTGGTCCCAAATCAATTTTTGCTCGAGAAACTGCGATTGAAAATTACTAATTTCGCCCAAATTTTGTGATAGTAAGTTTTTCTATGATTTCAGATTGACCCTTAGTTCAAGTAAGGACCACATAATTGATCCCCTATGTATGAAAATAACAGCAATTAACTCCCTGTATTTCAGGTTGATGACATATGGCTCCATCTTCAAATTTTGTAAATTTGCAATACTTAGAGCAAAAGATGTCGAGAATTTTTAGAGTTAATTTTTTAAAGCAATTTTTCTATTTAGGCGCCCCTTGAGACATTTTCAAGATAAGTTGGTTAAATTCAAATTCATAAAACACGTTAACGATCAAAATATTTAACCATTCCTATGAGATATTTAGGGGTACCTATATCACCTACCAAGTGGAGTAGAACCGATTGTCAGGAACTAGTGGATAGAATGTGAAGCGTATTAATTGTTGGACCACGAGACATTTATCATATGCAGCCAGATGCTGCCATCATAAACTCGGTGCTGCTGTCGATGCATAGCTACTGGGGGTCAATATTTGTATTACCTCGAAGTGTGGTTAAGATTGTAGACCAAAATGTAGGAATTTTTTATGGGGCAGATCTGAGAGGGGTTCAGTACAGGCATTGGCAGCCTGGGATTTGGTATGCAGAAGGAAAAGTTGTGGAGGGTTAAACATCAAGAATTGTGGGGTATGGAACTATGCGTGCATTGGGAAACTAATGTGGGATATTGCGAGGAAAAAGGACTGCCTTTGGATCCGATGGCTAGATGGAGTTTATCTGCGGGCTGGGGATTTTTGGACATACAACCCACCGAAGGACTGCAGCTGGACATGGAGAAAGTTGAACAAGATCAAGGAACTATTCAGGGCTGGATGTGTACAGGGGAAATGGACAGCAACAGAGCATGGAAGATACACAATCACTTCGGCTTACAACTGGCTGGGCAGAGAAAGTGAGAGGAAGTTCGAGCTAGCTGGGGTAATTTGGAATAGATGGTCTGTTCCTAAGCATGTATTCGTGCTGTGGCTAATCTTTCAAGGTAGGATCCAAACTCGAGATAGACTACAACAATGGGGTATGGTGATACAAGACTCGAAATGTCTGTTATGTGGAACTGAAGAGGAAACTATCAGTCATCTTTTTATAGAATGCAAATTTAGCCACGCAATCAAAGAAGGGATTCAGAGTTGGAGTCATATGCGGATAGCAGATGGGCTGGAGCGCGTGAAACGGATGATGAAACAGTTGGGTAAACGCAAAAGCAAGGTGTGCAAGGTGAAGATTATGATTATAACAGCTATGATGTATTTGATATGGAATGAAAGAAACCGGCGGTTGCATGGGGAGAATCCGAGACCAGAGACAGAAGTGGTGAGAATTATTCAGAGAGTGGTTCTCGATCATATTAGCAGCTTGCGATATTACATACAAGGCAGGACGAACAGCTATATCTACAAATATTATGCTGTTAATTTGATTATGAAGTAGGGGTGAACAAAGCAATGTAATGTGATACATTTATGTTCTTGTGGTAATGATAACTTCTTACCAAAAAAAAAAAATATTTTAACCATCCAAAATTTGAACGAATGTCGTGCACTCCAAGTCGATATTAATTCGTGAAGTCTTCCTCATTGATTCTACAACACTTAGAGAAAGATCATCAAATAGTTTAGAGCTCAAGGCATAAATTTTTTAAATACACCCCCTCAAATTGTGCACCTTAATTGATTTATCGAGCACGTAGATAAGTCAATCTAAGTAACAATTACTAAACACGCGATTTATCAAAATTGGCTCAGATACATGGTCTCATATACATGTAACTATATTATCGCCGAGGGTATGAGCAAAAAACAGATATTCGTATTTTCAACAAATCAGCTCAAATGCAAAGTGAAATTGCATATCAGAATGTGCGAATACAACTGGATATCGCTTTTAAACAATTCCGCGTAGATGCAAATTAAAGTTGCATATTAAAATGGCGAAAAAAATATTTATAAATATATGTTTTTTATTAATATATTATTATTATTTTTTATTATATGCTAATTTATTAATAGTATGGGGTCAAATTATTTTGCTTCGATCATTGTCACGCCTGAAAATTCACAAGACACTTGAAAGATTTTATGCCGTCAAGTGCGTCAGCAAACTAAAGTCCTAAGTTCAAAGTAGGATCCATTTCGACAACTCTCACTAGGTTCTCCCAAACGCTCATTTATTTTTGACTGGGGATTTTATATTATATCACTCAAGTCAACACAAGTCATATTAAGTCAATTTACTTTGATCGAGGCGCTTTTAATCATTTCACCGCCGAGAGACAGTCGATTCGGAATTAAAGGGACTTTAAGGCTTCAATTTGGTTATGACTAAGAAGGAAGGGAATTTTTTGGAAAAAGTGAGCTTATGTCATTTTCCGTTCCTTCGTCGTTATCCTTTCCTCCGGCATTTTTCTCTCTCGTCTTTTTGTCTTTTTCATCTGTTCATCTTTTGTAATTTTTCTGCACTTGCTCAAGCTGAAGCTCCGCTTCTCTACGAGGCTGCGAGATTATCTAAGGCGAAGTACTTATTGTTGGTTCTCGGGCCGATACTGTGATCCTTTTCTCTTAATCCCTAGAGAGGTTTCAGAGATATATCGATTTGAAGAAGTTCACAGTTATGGAATTCAAACCCAAGGACGTGCTCCTCTTCTCGTTGTCTCGATATAAGACCGGATTATTGTTGGAAGAGTTCACTTCGTAGTGCTCCTCTTTCCAGCCATTCTGACGAGTGTACGAGATTATCGACGGAGAAGTTCACAGCAACATGCCCCTTTCTTAAATATTTTGAGATTGAGATATATCGAGAGGGCGGTTCTTTTGGTTTGTTTTTCTTTGTGCGTTGAGCAATCCTCGTGTGCGTTTCCACCTTCTTTTGTCATCTTTTTCTTTTTCATCTCGTTTTTCTCCCCTCATTTTCTCGATTGAACATCCCGCCGAAAGATTCGATAGTCGGTCGAAGGCTCAATGGGTATTCAAATGAAGAAAAGGAATTTTGAGAAGGCTCAAAAATAGATGACTAAAGGCTATGTTAAGGATTGAAAAGTATATATTTGCCGAGGGATGAATTTCCTAAGTGCCCTAATCATTTTCCTAACGTTGTAACGCAATGCGAGTATGAGACCAAGAATCACTAGTTAAGACAGGCAATGATTGTGTGACTCACTCGAGAATAGATCCGTCGAAAGAAATAGAAGGCTAGAAATCTCACTCATATAAACAGGCTTTGTGTCTAGTAGAGTCTACGAAAGAGCTTTAGACACAAGAGTGCGACTTAACACTGACAAAATTAAGCAATTAATCAGTCGCATGGCAGGGAAATTCATACGTGACTAGATCGAGCATCCTAAAGATATCGTCATTCCCATAATATTATACTTATGTGTATAGTATTTTTGGATTTTCATTAGATTTTTGTATTTTTATTATAATGAAATATTTCACGCAAGATATAGCATTAAAGTATAGAAAATACATAGCATAGAACATGTGAGAGCACATAGTAGCACGTAAAGCACAGATTACGGAAGATTCAACATGACTAATTTTTCGACAAGGAAATGGAACCGTTTTTCATCAAATGCGTTGGTGAAAATGTCAGCTAGTTGATATTCCGTGTTCACCAAATACATGTCAATGGTGAATTTTTCTACGTGATCTTTTATAAAGTGATATCGCATGTCTATGTGTTTTGTGCGAGACCGGTGAACAGGACTACACGTAATCGCAATGGCACTTTGGCTATCGCTATAAAATGTGTATATTATTTAAATGCACCCATAATCGCGAAGCTGAGTCCACATTCATGGCATTTGCGAGCAACAGCTGACAGCCGCCACGTATTCCGCCTTAGCCGTCGATGTTGAGATGCAGTTCTGCTTCTTGGATGACCAGCAGACTTGCTTTTCTCCTAGAAATTGAGCGCCACCAGATGTTATTGGGTTGAGGTAAGTCTGATTCTTCACTTGGATTGAACGTTTCTGATGAGACTTCCTCATTGACTATGGTAGGTTCTTCAGTGATCTTTGGTAATTCTGATCGGGTGAGGTGGGGACATTGAAGAGCTTGGTACATCGGCCTCGTCGAGTGTGGGATCCACTAAAGGTGTATCGGTAATAGTCCCTGGCCGATATACGAGTTTAAAGAGAGAGTCCAAGTCCTCCAACGCAAGTCTCAGATCCAACCCAAGTCTCAGAGCTTCTTCTGAAGTTGAGTCATGAGTTGTTTCTATCTTCTGTTGGTTTTGTGCCAACACAACAGTGAATACGGGTTTTGAACTGTCGTATTCAGAAGCCATCTGGTTTGGTACAGGTCTTGAACTGAGGTGTGCAGAGCCATTTGGTTGAGCACGGTTCTGGACTGATGTGACCTGAAGCCATCTCTGCCACTTCGAGGAAAGTGACATTGTAGCCTTCTTTGATTAACAGTTGGACTTGATGTATACTCGGTACACCTTTGATTGAATGGTTGGACCTGATGTATACTAGTACGGAGTCTTATCGAAGCTCTTGTGAACCACCCTCCTGTTCTGAGTGAAACAAGCGGTATTTACTGCTCCAGTCCAAAGGAAGTGTGGGAGACCAGAATGAATCAGCATCGTACGTGCGGCTTCCACTAGAGTTATATTCTTCCTTTCAATGACACCATTCTGTTGAGGCGTCTTGGGGCTGTGAATTGCTGACCATTCCCATGTTTTTGATAAAATTCGATGAGGTACTTGTTCTTGAATTCAGTGTCGTTCTCTTTTCCGATGACTTGGATGGTTTGTTGCAGCAAATTCTGAGTAGCGTTCACAAAACTAATTATGAAGTCCCCTGTCTCATCTTTAGTTCGGAGGAACTTCGTCCATGTGTAGCGAGAGAAAAATCATCAACAGACAGAACATACTTGCGTCCATTGATACTCTGTGTTTGCATCGATCCACAGAGGTCCATGCAAAGCAGTTCCAAAGGACGTGAAGTAGAGGCAATCTATTTTATGTGATGAGATGCTCCTTATTTTTCCTAGTTGGCACGCCGAACATTGATGCTCTTTTTTGTAGAAATCTGGTTGGTAGACCGTGAAACAACTTTTTACATTGAAAGTCGTTGAAGAGCTTTGATGTTTAGAAGAGACACTCGTTGATGCCATAAGCTGTTCCTCTGAATTGCATCTGGGAGATGAGGCAAACAACTGTCGTGGTCCGCACGGACGTCAGACTGATAGTGTAAAGATTTGATTTCCTAAGTCCTTGTAGAAGTTCTTTGTTCTGACTGTCCAATATTCTGCACCGGTCAGCAAGAAAGACCACCTGGAATCCTTTGTCACTGAACTGGCCTATGCTGAACAGGTTATGGCGGAGACCTTCGACGTAAGAGACATGCTTTATTGTTAGATTTTCCAGAATGATATCCCCAAATCCTAGAATGGGGGCTGAGTCGTTGTTCTCGAATCTGACTTTTCCATTCGGTCGTTCTTTGTAGTTGCTCAGTAGCTCTTGTATTCCCGTCATGCGTGTGGAGCAATCAGAGTCGAGGTACCACACATGATGGATCTGCAAAAACAAATTAAAAAGCTTTAGGTACCCACTTATTAATGGTCCTCTCAGATTAGCAGATTTACTTTTTGGTTCAGATACGATTTCTAAATTAGTGCTAGTAGGAGCTTTAACAACCCAAGTTAATCTCGAAGAAGTTGAGTTGGGTTTGCCCTGAGTAGAAGACTTGGCATTTTTGGCTTTCGTCTTTTTAGGTGGGGATTTAGGAATCCATTTAGGTTGAACCTGGCAAGGAAGATTAGTTTCAGCACGGACAAATGCTTTGGTAGGCTTGATAGAGGAAATGATCTCTTCATGGGATAGTCTCCTAAGGTGCTTGGGAGATTCAATCTACCTTAGGTGAGAACAAGCATGAATAGCACTATACGCCTTCTTAATGGCTGGATCTTGTGTCCTACGAGTCTTCCTAGAGGCATTTGCCTGAGAATGAATAGTTTTTATTACTGAAGTAGAGCCTGTTTCGAAATTAGTACTTCTAAATATGGTAAGCTTTAAGGAGCAAGTAGGAGCAATTATTTTGAGAGAGGAAACAACTCTTTTATTTCTACGAGTGTCTTTATTTGTTCAGAAGGAGATAATTCTTAGAAGCATTCAAATCTACGGGCTACTTCTCTATTTTAAGCTAGACACTCCCGCCTTCGACTCTAAAGCTGGCCCTACGCTCCCTGTAGATGTAAGCGAAACAAGATTAGAGTTAGAATTCTTTAAAGTATTATTTTTGCATTTTGATCTTTCAAAGGCAATTTTTCTTTCTTCACGCTTTTCAGAATGATGTTATCTTTCGAGGGAGATGCAGTGAGAAGTATGTTGTAAGATCGATGAGGCTCTTGGTTTTTTGATCTCTTTAAGGAACTTTCTCTTTTCGACTTCAAAATTCTCTCTTTCCTTGTCTAATGCGACTTGTAATTTCTCTACTGCTTCACAATAGGAGGTTTGTAGTGAGAATTTGAGAATATATGTGTTTGGCTTCCTCGATTTCAAGTTAAGGCTCAGGAAGTTGAACTAAATCATAGACTGGTGTCAAGGGTATTTCCCGAGGTTTGTTGCTGTCGTTTAATTCTTTATAGTCGAGGGAATTTGGGCCGTATGTGTGGCACTTCTCTTAGATAACTCTAAAGCACCTAGATCGTCTGCTTTAGTGAAGTTCATAAGAGTGTTTAGGCCTAAACCCATGTATTTTATATCGTAAGCTTCTTTCTTCTTTAACACAAGGGTTAGTGAAACCTAAGCCTTCAATGGGATTACAGAATTTTGTATCCTTGTTAGGAAAATGGTTTGTTCAGTTGTCTCCTTCGCATAAGGGAATATACGTAGCCTCGCTAATAATGGGACTCTTAGATAATTCTTCTATTTTGCATTAGAGCTTCTAAGTTCCGCTACGAGACTAGCTATCCTTTCCTGAGACCTAGTTAATTTCTTCTCTACTTCCTTTACGCTTTTCTACTCACGTTTCATGTTAGTGTATGCTAGTTGATATGATTCTTTTTGGGTTACACGGTGTCTCCCTGAGATGCCACGCCCCCGGAAACGGTGCAGAACAAAAATTTTCCAGGTTCCTCGATTGCCCTCGTAGCTTGGATCAGTAGTAACACATAGACATGCGATAGGACGGGTCAAACCCGTAGAGAATTACCAGTTGACGCGAGTGGCAGCTCCTCGTCCTTTTCTTCAAGACTTCGTCGATGGTGGTGGATGGCACTAGATCGTCACACCGACCTCGCAGTGTACCACAGAATCAGTTCTCTAAAGATGGCTAGAGAGACCTGAGCCCTCGCGTGGGAGAAACGTGTGTGCGTTCGGTGTGTGTTTTGTGCCTTTGGTTGATTTCGAAAATCACTTCTTTTTTCTCTACCTTTGGAGCACGAAATTCTTAGCCTATTTAAAGGCTTGGATTTCGATATCTTAGTCCTTAAAGTGTGAGAGATTTTTGCCAAATCTTACTCTCTTTTGAATTCCAATTCCAAACTTAATGAAACTTGCTATTATTAGAAAACTAACTTAATTATCAAGTCAAACTAAGTATATTTAAATATGGTATGAAATTTGAAACTTAATCCTAGATTAATTTTGAAATTTAAATAAATAATATTCCAGATATTTCATTCCATATTTATTTATATCAACTATGCAAATTCCGAAAATACCCTCAAAAGCATATTTGATCTTAGCTTAAGGTGAAAATCCAATGTTATCCTCAAGCCAGTTAAGCACTTGGCAAGCCCAAGCTTTAAACTTAGTTTCGTACGAAGTCCAACTTCGATCCAATAAATGGCCGAGCCCCATATAAGGCGTGGCCCAAGGGCCCAAAGCCCGTTAAGGCCCAAAACTCTTCCTCTCCTTATCACTACACGTTGATGATCCTTTTTAAGCCGGAATCTCTGGTTCGACTCAATCGGCAATGGAGAAATCCAAGAGTACGGTAGTTACCTAGCTAGTCCGGCAGTACCGGACCGTAACCCGATTTGAGTGCGAGTTTCTACCCAGTCTTTATTCCAGACCTCACTATAGATAACAGTGCTACGTATAAACCCTTCAGCTGTGTCCCAATCAAGTGAGAGCCATGGTCTATGTCAAACTCACTAAACTCGATTCTATGATAAAATGGGGACGAGGCAAATTACCAAAATACCCTCCATGTCTCACATGAGTTAGTTCAATACCTTGGCCAAGGATTTCATAATTTCCCGTCGTCGACCTCATAGGACACTTATTTTGATTACTTGCAAGACTGTGAATCCGTACTCGGCGGTCTAAGCCCGGCAATCACAAATCGTCATCAAGACCGCATCTGGCCTGCTGACCCATTCAACAGCAAATCGGGTCGAGGGGCACCAGTGATAGTCGAGACTTCGAAGTCAACTCCATCAACGCCCCTTTCGGTCTAAGGTTCACGTAGACTACTATAATGTTGTCGTCGGTCATTGACACTCCTTGAGTAATAAGCCATGTTCGACCGTACGCCCCGTGAGTTAGTGTCCATGAAACGAGTCATATCCCTTGATTCGCTTCGTATCACAAGTCATGACCTCCGCTTCCAACCGGGATATCGGCACACGATAGGTCATCGACAAATAAGCCATGATCGGTTATCCAGCACCCAACTGGAGCCTCAGGCTTACGGACTTTTAATGTTCGAGGTTAAGATTCCACTTGTGCCTTCCTCTCTCGTACCCATCAAGAACAGTGACTCAACTCAACACATTGGATTTGTTCATTTATTGCTTTACCCGATGCTACGTAAAGAACTCTTATATCCAATAAACGAACAATGTCTTTCATTAAACACATGAAAATATCTTACACAAAAGGTCGAATGATAAATAATCTAATGCCCTATACAATCTAATCCTCGTATAGCATTCGAGGGCATATTCCTAACAATCTCCCACTTGCACTTAGGCGCTATCTTCTGTACGGCTATGTAGTCATTCTCAACGAATCCACGTAACACGTGGTACTTTCTTTCTATATATTTGGATCCGCTGCGAGATCTTGGTTCTTTCCCGTGAGCAATAGCGCCAGTATTGTCACACAACAACAGCAATGACCTATCTGCTACAGAAACGACGCCATGTTCTTCCAAGAACTTTCTCATCCAAACACCTTCCTTAGCTGCCTACTCTGCTTCGCATGTGGAATCTGCAATAATGCTCTAGTTGGAACATTTCCAAGACACTGCTCCACCGTTGAGCGTAAAGACGAATCCTGAAGTGGATTTTCGGTCGTCTATCAAGGTCACCCTGAAAACCGACTGACTACGCTCACAGCATACGCCAAGTCAGGTCGCGTGCAAAGCATCGCGTACATCAAGCTAGACACTGCAGATGCATAGGGGATTCCATTCATCTCTTTCCGCTCCAACTCACTTTGAGGGCTCATAGCCCTGGAAAGGTGAATCCCATGTCGCATAGGTAGGAACCCTTTCTTAGAGTTGTCCATATTATATCGCTTCAGGACCTTCTCTAAGTAGAGGGCCTGGCAGAGTCCTAATATACGATTCGATCGATCTCTATAAAGGGGAATACCCATGATGTAGGTAGCTTCTCCCAGTGTTTCATGGAGAATTCGGTTGAAAGTAATGCTTTCACCATCGAGAGCGTTCAATATCATTTCCTATCAAAAGGATGTCGTCCACGTACAATACGAGGAAAGATATTTTGTTCCCACCGCTTTTCTTGTAGACGCAAGGTTCGTCTTCGTTCTTCAAGAATCTGTCCCTTGACCACTTCATCGAACCGAAGATTCCAGCTTCTGGAGGCTTGTTTGAGTCCAGCGCACCTTATGAGCATCTCCTTGCGATGTAAAACACTTGGGCTGCTCCATATATATTTCCTCCTTGAGGTATCCACTTCGGAACGCAATTTTACATCCATCTGCCAGATCTCATAGTGCGCAGCTATCGCAAGCAATGTTCGAATGGACTTCATCATAGCGACAGGCGTAAAGGTCTCCTCATAGTCAATGCCCTCTTTTTTACTGTACCCTTTCGCCACAAGCCTAGCTTTGCGTGTGTCAACCAATCCGTCAGATCCAATCTTTCTCTTGTAGATCCATTTACACCCAATGGGTCTAAAACCATCTGGGAGGTCTACTAGGTCCAGACTTGGTTTTCGTGCATAAAATCCATTTCGGCATGCATAACTGTAAGCCATTTCTCCGAATCTTTATCTCTGATTGCCTGGTCATTGGTAGTGGGATCATCTCCGATGTTCCCTTCCATTGCAGCAACCTCGTGCTCGATGTGGACCATCCCGTATCTTTTAGGCTGACGAGATTCTCTACCCTACCTACGCAACTCAGGTTGCATCTCGGGTGTTCTACGGTGTCATCTGACAATGGAGTTTGTGAAGGCGCTTCTGACGAATCTCCAAGAGTTACTTCGCGACCCGGTCCACCTTCTCGAACAAACTCTTCTTCGAGAAAGTAGGCCTGGGCTACAACGATTCTCTGATCGTCGTGGAAGTAAAATTGTCCCATGGAATTCTCAGGATACCCGACAAAACGTCATTTCACAGCATTCACTTCCAGTTTATTGTCTTGAGCTTTTTCACCAATGCGGAGCAACCCCAAACTCTAATATGATTCAAGCTCGGTCTTCGTCCTGTCCATATCTGATACGGAATACGATCGACAGACTTTGTAGGATATCTATTCAGAATGTGTGCCGCTGTTAACAGGGCATGACCCCACAACGATATGGGTAGGTCTGTATAGCTCAGCATATATCGAACCTTATCCAGCAGAGTTCGATTTCTGCGTTCGGACACACCGTTCAACTGCGGTGTTCCGGGCAGTATCATCTGTGAAATGATCCGTTCTCTTTCAAGAAGTCGTCAAACTTGAGGCTCATGTGCTCGCCGCCTCGATATGATCGAACGGCTTTGATGCTCTTTCCAGTTTGATTTTCCACCAAAGCCTTGTACTCAGCTTCTTTCTTTAAAAAGGAACGGGCAACATTTAAAGATGATGGAGCACCTCATCAAGCAATAACAAGAGTCGAAGAAATTCTTTGGCGAATTATTGACGTATAGTATGTACTTTATTTTGTTTTCTTTTTCTATAAAAATGGCTTGAAGCCATTTGCTATGTACGCGTTTTTCTTACGCACTCTCTTTCTCTCTCACTCTCCTTCTCTTGTGATGCCTTCTTGTTATAAAATATTTCAACTAATAAAAGTTGGCGTTTATTGTACGATTCATCTCTCAAGTAAGTCTTTTATTTTGTTTTTACATATTTATCTTTTGTCTTGGGTAGGCTTAATGGAAGGCTAATTCCATTCATTAAGCTAGAGCAAGATGCCTTAATACCTTAATCATGATTTTATATCAATTTTTATTTATATATTTATATATATTAATATGATGTATTTAATATTTTCTTTTATAAAAATCTTTCGAAAATCCATTGGCAGAATAAAAATTGGATAAAGGTTGTAATAAAATTTGATTTTGATTAATCTGTGTCGGCTCTTGGCAAGCCCGTGTTGCCGTAAGGAAGGCGTTTTAGGGTGATGGCTGTTATCGATTGAATTAATTAAATGAAAATTTTATTATGTAAAATCCTTGTATCCGATGATTTAATTCTCACGATCATAAAAATAATTTGTTTTGATTTATGGTATATTTGCTAGAGTACCTTTGAACTCTAATTACGGTATATCGGCTGGACTACCTTTGGACCGAACGGGATCAAACTGTTTACAGCTGATAATTGGACCGATAGGTTTAACAACGCCAAGTACCATTTTCCTTTGTTCGATAGGTTGGCAACGCCATAAATCATTTGTTTTTGTGAAGTTTTTTAAATTTCAATAAAGAAGATCCTCTACTACGTATGATGTTTTAGTATATTTTAAATATATAATATCCAATATAAATATTTTTAATAATTTTCAAAAATTTATCTATTAAAATTCCAAACTTATATATCCGATATATATTATTTAATTCGAAATTAAATAATATTATTTCTCTAAGACAATAATAAAGATCTAAATCTAAAATCATAAACTAAATATTCAATATCCAATATTTTATCTCAAAAATATATCGTGAGGTGAAAAGACCATTTTATCCCTCATTAGTCAAACTTAGTATTTTCGGCCGATCAGGGTTTTGGCAAGCCCCAAACCTAATGTCTCAATATAGGACCTAGCCTTGTCCCTCTCTCTAATGATGATGTTTTGTCGGTTGCCCTTTTTAAGCACGACTCTCTTGGTTCGTCTCAACCGACCTAAGAGGTATCTAGGAGTTCGGTATTCACCTAGCCAGCCCGTGGTACCGAGATCCCAAGTTGAGTATGAATTTCATCTAATCATAATCCACGAACCAACTGTAGATTTTCGTCATACGTATAAACCCTTTACATTTGCCCCGGTCGAGTGAAAGTTCCGCATTGTCAAACTTACAGAACTCAACTCTATGTCGTTTATGTCGGTGAAAATACCTAAACTGCCCTCCATGACTATCGCGAGTCAGTTATATTCTGGCCAGAGACTTGGATAAATTCCTGCACATTAAACTTGCCATAGGACATTAACCTCCAATTTAATCGAGACCGTAAATCCCGCTCCGTAGTTCAACCGGAAATCGCATCGAAAAGTCATTACCGCATTTCGCCGCTGACCATGCCACCGGCAACACGGGCCTAGCAAACTAGTGACAAGTCAAGAACTCAAGATCAATCCCAAGTTGACCCTTTCGGTCTAAGATTCACGCATACTACTACAGTCAATCGATCGATCAAGGACAATACAACCGTGTGATTATTCGATTACGAGTCAGTGTCCAAATACAGATAATCCCCTGATTCATCTTGTATCATCGTCACAGGCTCCCACTACACAAGTGAACGGTTGGCACAACCGTTTTTGACCCATGACAAACAAGTCATACTTGTCGATCCAGTCACCCTACTGGAGACTTAGACTTGTGGACTAATTTTAATATTGCAGTATCTCAGCTTACTGGTGCCCCTATCTATCCCCAGAGAATCAGTAACTGAGCTACCAATATTTGGGTTTTATTAATTTTCTTATCCACCCATACTGCAAGGTGTCAGGACCCGTCGTCCCGCCCTCGTATCCCGTTCTAAATCTAAGTGTTAATGCTTTGTTATCGTGCGAGTACGTAAAAATGCGAATAAAATTTTTCATTTTAAACGTGCATGCGGAAGTCTTATATACATGTCAAAAGAATATTCATAATTCGTTCTACAAATCATCGAAATCGTGTCTACACAAAGTACAAGTGTGTGTGTGTGCAGCCAAAAGCTCCCTATGCGCCCGGCCTTCACAGGTCGTCATCCATACACACACTCCCACCTCAAAAACGGTCGGATTGCGTCAAAAGATCGGCCTCGCATAAAAGTCTGATCACGTACCGTGATCGTCAGTACCTACAACACGTAACACAAACAATGAGCCACCGAGGCTCAGTAAGCAGAAATTATGCATGAATGCACGTGTCCTAACGATCGACAATCCACGCCGTCGTTTTCTAACGCTCGTACTCTTTTTCCTCATTCTCGTACTCTTTTCTTACGCTCTTACTCCTTTTTCTTATACTCTTATTTCATTCGGGCCCTCGGCTTTCTATCCCACTATGCGCCATTTCATAGAGATCTCATATGTGGAGGTTCTCACACTAGAAGGTCACCCGAAGGAATCTTCCCTTACTCAGTGTGGCCTCCACGCGGACGCTTCTCACTGGTAGCCAACACCGAGGCCACTAACCGCGGAGGTCACCCGAAGGAATCTTCCCTCCCGGTTAGTGCTTTACGCACTAGAAGGTCCCCCGCAGGAATCTTCCCTTACTCCGTGCGTGCCCCGGGCCGCATCCTCCAGGTTGCATCTCCCGCATATGGGGTATTCCCCCAGCCTCTTATACAGGCCTTATGGCTTCTTTTGCCATGGCTGCATAGGGGAGCCGTGACTCTTCATTGAGTCGACGCAAACGCCAATATCGGCGAGTATACATCGCACACAGGCGATCCTACGCACGCTCTTACCTCGTGTCATACGTACTACTTATGCGAGCAAGTGCTCATGCCATGCTCATGTAAATATGCAGATCATGCTATCACGCATATAAAATACTTTTGTCGTAACGTGCACGTTCCACGTAAAATGCACGAGCACGTAAATTCACATCATCGGACGCAGGCAAGTTACGTATCGTAGTTGAATTTCTACTTACTTGTCGTCCAAGCGAGATTAGTATTCTCCTCGTTCGCTCTTACCGTTCGACCTTTTAAATAAAAAGGGTTAAATTATTAGTATCTTGCTTTCTTAATTAATCCGTCAAAATGATTTCATTCTGTCTTGTTACTTATTTGGTCTTGTATAAATTTCCTAGACTCCAATTTAATTTGATTACGTCTTATTGCATTCCTAAGTCTTTACATTTCAAGAGCTAAAGTACGTAAGAGTTCAATGGCTCTAATTCTTATAGCTAGGCGAAAGTGATTAGGACTTGGTATCAATCGATCTTTAATTGGTTCGATTCCAATCAAGTTTCGATCCTTAGAGATTCCTCACTTATCATCTAAATTCCTTGCACTATAAGCTCGGCGAAAGTCGCTTGATTCTACTAGGTTTCGCCCGATTAATTCATCCAAATTGAATTCCTATGTTATATGAGTTTCGCCCGAAACTCATCCTCTAGTTGCTTTCGATCGAAAGTCACATTTGCTAGCCACTTTCGATCGAAACTCATGTAGATCAAATCCTGATTTCAATTTGGCATTTATCACGAATTGGTTTCGCTCGAAACAATACTATTTTCGCCGAGTTTTCCTTCGATCGAAACCTTCTCAATTATCTAGTTTCGATCGATTGATTAGGTTTCGCCGAATTCAATTTAATTTGAGGGTTTTCGATCGATTCCACTTTCGATCTTCTTGAGTTTCGCCGTGTTCTTGCGTGTGCATGGCGTCATCACTTTCGCTCGAAACCATGCATGGCAGGGAGATCAGCTTAAATCAATTGCATGGCTTGGATGGAGTTTCGCCGAGTTTTGCTTCGGTCGAAACTCATTTCATCGGCTATCTTCAATAAATTTTAGGGTTTCGCTCGAAACTATGCATGGTGAAAGGGTTTATGTGATTCAATTGCATGAGCTTGGGGTTGAGTTTCGCCGAGATTCATCTCGGTCGAAACTCCCCTTTCATTAGCTAATTTCGAGTGATTTTATGAATTGGGGCTTGAGTTTCGATCGATACTCATGTGTTAGGATGAGTTTCGGTCGAAACTCCTAATTTATTATCTTGCAAATCAATTTGATCGAAACTTAATTCAATTCAAGGGTCGCCCGAAACCCTAATATCAATTTCTTAGTTTCGATCGAAACTCAATTATTCATTGGTCGAAACTACTTTCTTCCCAAATTCACTTCATCGAAACTTCTGCATTTCATCCCTTCTTGTCACCTAAATCGTGTGATTCCCTCTTACAACAGAATATTTAAGTTCTAAGTTGTCTATAATATAGTTCCTAACACTGAATCATTCAATCGGGACCCTATTACGAGCACATAGTTCTCAAAATTCTCACGAGCGTAAATTCATGAAAATCACATACGCATAAGTCATATACGAAATTGACCTAAAATCACATAAGTCATACACGTAATTTATTGGCCGACCTAATTTCCGGAGACCGGGGTCCTACATCCTCCCCCCCTTAAGGAGGATTTCGCCCCCGAAATCAGCCCGTGTAAAACAGCTCGGGGTAACGAATTCTCATTTCATCCTCCCGTTCCCATGTGGCTTCTTCCGTGGATTGGTTCCGCCACAGTACTTTCACTAAGGGAATATTCTTATTCCTAAGCTTCTTAGTCTCGTACATCAATATTTCCACCGGAGTCTCCTCGTAACTCAGATCCGGCTTCAACTGTTGATGTAGAGACTCGTTTCCTAGCACGTGGTTCGGGTCCGCTAGATATTTCCGCAGCGTCGAGACGTGGAACACGTCATGCACTTGCGATAATGACGTAGGCAGCTCCAGTGGTATGCTACCTCGCCTACCCTCTTCAGTATCCTAAATGGTCCTATATACCTAGGACTAGCTTTCCTTTCTTCCCAAACCTTTTCACGCCCTTCATCGGCGATACTTTAACAAACACCATATCGTCTTCTTTGAATTCCAGTGGTCGACGTCTTCAATCAGCGTAGCTTTTCTGTCGACTCTGTGCCGTTCGCATTCTTTCTCGTATGGTGGTAATGGCTTCCGTCATTTCTCGTACTATGTCAGGGCCTAACACTGCCGTTCGCCAACCTCGTCCCAGTGCACTGGGGATCTGCACCTACGCCCGTATAGCGCTTCGTACGGTGCCATCCCAATGGTGACGTGGTAGCTATTGTTATATGAGAACTCGATCAGTGGGAGGTACTTACTCCAATTCCCTTTGAAATCGAGTACACACGCTCGGAGCATGTCCTCTAGGGTCTGAATGGTTCGCTCGGACTGACCGTCCGTCTGCGGATGATAGGCGGTACTAAAAGATAGTTTCGTTCCCATCGCCTTTTGCAAGCTCGTCCAGAATTTCGAAAGAAATCTGGAGTCGCGATCCGAGACTATCGACGATGGAATGCCGTGCAGTCGCACTATCTCCTAAATATAAAGCTCCGCGTACCGTTCCATGGAAAACGTCGTGTTAATAGGTAGGAAATGGGCGGACTTGGTGAGTCTGTCGACAATTACCCAAATCGCGTCGTGCCCCTTCGTGTTCCTCGGCAGTCCTACTACGAAATCCATGGTAATGTTATCCCATTTCCATTCCGGAATGGGTAACGGTTGTAGGGTTCCGCCGGCCTTTGATGCTCGGCTTTTATCTGCTGGCACGTCAGGCACTGACTCACGAAAGTCGCAATGTCTTTTTTCATGCCTGGCCACCAGTAGTTCTCCTTTAAACCTCTGTACATCTTCGTTGCTCCTGGATGTACTGAGTATGCAGTAGCATGGGCTTCCGTCATTATCGTCTTTCTTAGCTCAGCGTTGTCTGGTACGTACAACCGGTCCTTGAAATACATCCGTTCGTCTTCCCGTATTACGAGATCTCCGGTTGTTTGTTCCGGCTGTGCCTCCTTAATTTTTGCGTACAGTTCGTCTGTCCCTAGCGCTGTCTTAATTTGCTCCAGCAGTGTTGGTTGCAAAGTTAAGGCTGCTAGCTGCGCCTCAACTTCGCCTAACCTTACGACTTCTACTTCCAGCAGTTGCAGTTCTGCACTGACTGCTTTTCGGCTTAAGGCATCGGCTACTATGTTCGCCTTGCCTGGGTGGTAGTTGATTACGCAGTCGTAATCCTTAACTAACTCCAACCACCTACTTTGCCTCATGTTTAGCTCTTTTGAGTAAAGAAGTACTTGAGGCTCTTGTGGTCAGTGTATATCTCACACCGTTCTCCGTAGAGGTAATGCCTCCATATTTTGAGAGCAAAGACCACTGCTGCCAGTTCTAAGTCGTGCGTCGGGTAGTTTTTCTCGTACTCTTTAGTTGACGAGAGGCGTATGCTACTACATTCCCGTTCTGCATTAGCACACACCCTAACCCATTCTTCGACGCATCGCTATACACCGTAAACCCTCCAGTTCCCGATGGTATTGTGAGAACTGGAGCCGTCGTAAGCCTTTCTTCAGCTCCTGGAAGCTCCGTTCGCATTCCGTGGTCCACTGAAATGGCGTGTTCTTCCTGGTCAACTTCGTCAGTGTAGACGCTATCTTCGAGAAATCCTAAATTTCCTGTAATAACCTGCCAGGCCGAGGAAGCTTCGTACTTCCGTTACATTGGTCGGTCTGGGCCAGTTACTGATGGCTTCTATCTTGTTCGGGTCTACGGAAATTCCTGCTCCTGATACTATATGCCCCAAGAATGCGACTTGGTCAAGCCAAAATTCACACTTCTTGAACTTGGCATAAAGTTGCTTATCCCGTAATATACTCAGAACTATTTTCAGGTGTTCTTCATGTTCCTCCTTCGTCCTTGAGTAAATTAGGATGTCATCTATGAAGACGATGACAAACCTATCCAGATAGGGTTTGAACACCCGGTTCATTAAGTCCGTAAAGGCTGCGGGCGCATTAGTCAGCCCGAATGGCATCACTAGGAACTCGTAATGGCCATAACGGGTACTAAAGGCCGTCTTCGGGACATCTTCCTTCCGAATCTTTAATTGATGATAGCCCGATCTCAAGTCGATCTTAGAGAAAACTGTTGCACCTTGTAATTGATCGAACAGATCGTCTATCCTAGGGAGTGGGTACTTGTTTTTAATCGTTAACTTGCTCAACTCCCTATAGTCTATGCATAATCGCATGGACCCGTCCTTCTTTTTCACGAATAGCACCGGCGCTCCCCAGGGAGAGAAACTCGGCTGTATGAACTCTTTCTGTAGGAGTTCGTCGAGTGGTCCTTTAATTCCTTCATCTCCGTCGGTGCTAGCCGATATGGAGTCTTAGATACTGGTGCCGCTCCAGGTACCAGATCTATAGCGAATTCTATTTCCCGATCTGGTGGTAGTCCCGGTAACTCGGGAAATACATCAGGGAAGTCCTTAACTACCGGCACTTCCTCGAATTTCGGGGAGACATTCCCTTCTGACTTGATTAATTCATCCAAATTGAATTCCTAAGTATATGAGTTTCGCCCGAAACTCATCCTCTAGTTGCTTTCGATCGAAAGTCACATTTGCTAGCCACTTTCGATCGAAACTCATGTAGATCAAATCCTGATTTCAATTGGCATTTATCACGAATTGGTTTCGCTCGAAACAATACTAGTTTAGCCGAGTTTTCCTTCGATCGAAACCTTCTCAATTATCTAGTTTCGATCGATTGATTAGAGTTTCGCCGAATTCAATTTAATTTTAGGGTTTTCGATCGATTCCACTTTCGATCGTCTTGAGTTTCGCCGTGTTCTTGAGTGTGCACGGCGTCATCACTTTCGCTCGAAACCATGCATGGCAGGGAGATCAGCTTAAATCAATTGCATGGCTTGGATGGAGTTTCGCCGAGTTTTGCTTCGGTCGAAACTCATTTCATCGGCTATCTTCAATAAATTTTAGGGTTTCGCTCGAAACTATGCATGGTGAAAGGGTTTATGTGATTCAATTGCATGAGCTTGGGGGTTGAGTTTCGCCGAGATTCATCTCGGTCGAAACTCCCCTTTCATTAGCTAATTTCGAGTGATTTTATGAATTGGTGCTTGAGTTTCGATCGATACTCATGTGTTAGGATGAGTTTCGATCGAAACTCCTAATTTATTATCTTGCAAATCAATTTGATCGAAACTTAATTAATTCAAGGGTCGCCCGACCCTAAAATCAATTTCTTAGTTTCGATCGAAACTCAATTATTCATTTGGTCGAAACTACTTTCTTCCCAAATTCACCTCATCGAAACTTCTGCATTTCATCCCTTCTTGTCACCTAAATCGTGTGATTCCCTCTTACAACAGAATATTTAAGTTCTAAGTTGTCTATAATATAGTTCCTAACATTGAATCATTCATCGGGACCCTATTACGAGCTTATACATTCCATTTAGGGTTTTTCGAAATCTTCCTCAACTACTTGCCATTAATGCCATTAATAATCTCCAACTACACCTTGGGTACGAATTTAAAAGCTTTAAGGGAGATATTTCGCTTACCAACTTCGAATCCCTAGCTAGTTGGAGTGCTCTTGGTTCGATTTGGCTCTCGGCTCCCTCTTCTTTTCTCCTTGCTCTTTCGTTAGTTCTTAGGTGGAGTTTTGGGTTTTGGAATTTTTAGCTAGATATTTCCCTTGGCTTATGTTGGGTATGGCATGGGTCTTCCCTAGTTTTAGGGATATTTGTCCCCCATTTGGGCTTTTCTCATAAATTGGACCCATTTAAATCCCTTAGCCAAAAATAAAATCCTAATCCAACTTTAGTTAGTTCCTCCCTTACTATTTCGGAAATTCCTCCTTCACAATTTTAGGGGCATCCACAATTTCACGACATTAGCACTTAATTGCACATAGTTCTCAAAATTCTCACGAGCGTAAAATTCATGAAAATCACATACGCATAAGTCATATACGAAATCGACCTAAAATCACATAAGTCATACACGTAATTTATTGGCCGACCTAATTTCCGGAGACCGGGGTCCTAAACAAGGTGAAATCTTTAGACTAATTAATAATTTGTGTTGGCCCTTTTGTTACCAAACAAGGATCAAAGAAAGGAACGAATGTGTAAAACATGAAGAACACCTTGAGTGCGTGTTAGTGTGTGTTTTTCTTTGGTAAAGTACAATGTGGCTTACCTTTTGGTTTCGTTTGATAAAACCCTAATTAGGGAAAGTGGGGCTTTATATACCACAAGTATTTGGTATATTAAAGCCCAATACAAAACTCCTACATAATATCATATGTTACCCCAAACTACTACAACCCATTAAATAAACACATATAGACCCAAGATTACATAAATTGAAGGATGCTACAGAATATTCCTAACAATCTCCCCCTTAGCATCCTTTTCGCTTTGGTGTCCTTGGTGTCTTCTTCTTCTTGGGTTTCTCAACAGCATAGACCGATTTCCTGAGTCCAAGTCTGAACTCGTATGATCATATCGTTCTTCGTAATGATATTCGATCTGAGAGATGTTGATGCTTCTCGTACTTCTCCTGGACTTCTGCTTTTTTGAACCTTAGCTGCTTCAAAATCCTTTCGAGTTTGCTCCGAATAATCAGCAGCGTTCCATCGCTGAATTTGGCAATCTCAGATGTTTTCATCAGCCTCTTTACTCCCTTGTAGTTGATGTATACCACTGATGGATCGTTGTCTTCATGATTATGTGGCCTTCACCAAGACTTGGGTCGAGGACTTCGAAGGATGGTTTGTAAGATTCACCATTTTCATGTTGCTTTCTACCGCCATTTGAAGATCGTGAGTCGAATTGAACTTGATTTGGCGCACCATTAATCGTTTAAGAGCGACGTATCCCACTTTTACGTCTAGATTCTGGAGTGTTCCAAGAAATCTGAAGCTTCCCAGTATCTGATGTCTTCCCCTGATGTGGGAGAGATCGCCTTCAGTTAGTTCCTCGACCGTTCCATCTTCTCGCTGCACTTTGTAGATAGGATATTCATAGAAGTCGAGACGACCTCGCCGTACTCCAAGATTTTGCTGATTATGGCTTTTTCCTTTTCTTCTCTTCTAAGAGTGTCAACGTTAGTATCTTTTCCTCTCCACACAAGCCCTCTACGAAGAGAGCAGGTATTGTACAGCGGTTGGTCTCGGGAGATGAGGTAGGCCTCTTAGATCAAGCTCGTCTAACTTCTTGATTCTATCTTCTCATCCAGATTCTTCTCCGTATCTCTTCTTGATATGGAGCGATCACTTTGACATTTTCCCACGGTGGCTTCTGTTCTTCTCCTATCTTTGACTTCGAGGGGGGGGGCACTCCTCATTGACGACGACGTGTTTGAGAAGCTCGGAAATTCTGGAGTGTCTGCTGCACAGTCTTCACCTTCCTTGAATTCATCATCGTCGATAAGGGCCAGGCTAACGTTTGCCTCATCAAGAAGTATCAGGCATTGTCCAGTAAGCCCTTGGCCAAGGCTGGATGCATCGGCTTTGTTAACCAGTCGTCGTTGAAGATGTATTTTTCTACCGCTGTGTGGGTTGTAAAGTGTTTCGAGAGATATGATCGGTTCATTTGACTGAAGGGATAGAGTAGGTGAGAATGGAGGATCGGAGGAGGTTCTTGGGTTGTGAGGCTAGGCGGTGAGAGACTCTTGGCTGGTGAGGAGGTCGATTGGTTGTTTTGGTAGTAGTTCGAGTAGATTTTTTTTGTTTGTGTGGGTGTATGTGGTTTTGTTCTAGTAGGTGTTTTGGTGACTCTAGGCTGCGGCTGTTGAGGTTGAGGCCATGTGTCTCGTGTCTTCTCCCCCTCGGGACGATCCTCACCGTCAGGGTCGTCATGTGGTTGTCGTGATGTTTGGGCCTCGCCTCGGCAGGTCAACGGGACCTCAAGACGTCTAAGGACCTCCGCTTCATAGTCAGTGAGCTTTGGTGCAGTGCAGAGTCTGGCCATCAAGACGTTGATCAGTTCCGTGATTGGTACGTTCCATGGGCGCCGTCGGAGTCTGGAGAAGGATCGGCTTGAGAGGGTACGTCTTCGGTGATGGGGGCTTTGCCTTTGTCTCGCGAGGAGGTACCAATTGCACTGTATACTTGGGTCATGATGGTGTCCTCGAGATCTTTTGCGAACTCTGCGAGGAGATCGTTCAGCCTGGCCTCCGTCACGAATGGGGAAAATAACTTGACGAGTCACGAAGACGTTCCGTCGTCACAACATCAGTAGAAGGAACTGATGTGCCGCCTGTTTGCACAGGGATTGAAGAACCAGGGCCACTCAGGCTCACCATTGACATCAATGCTGAGACCAGCTCAGATCGATGGCCCAACTCCATAGCTGTTGTGATGTTGACTACGTTGGGTCTTCCGCTCTGTTCTGTACTAGACTCTAGTATAGAGACATTGTGGAGCATTCTGTCTAGATCACTAAGATCTAGAGGTGCAGAAACTAGACTAAGTTTCCTAGAAAATGGAAAAATTATGGATGGTGAGGGCACTAGACTAGTCGTGATCAAGAAAGGTGCAGTCTGAGGCTGAGGACTGCTTGATACATCAACCCCCTCCGAGTGAGGTGGGATGATTGACATGTCACCTCGTGAGTATCTGAAACAACCATTTGTTGGGAGATGATTGACTGGCTGGGGAGGGTTATTTGCGCAATTGGACCCGATGTCGCGACTTCTACGCGGGGGAAAACAAAGTATCCCCTGTACCTATTGGCACGGTCCAGATTATTTGTGGACTAGTGGACTTAGGAAGACGGTCGTGTTTTTTGCATCGTACGCCATTCCTGTTGACTGCTTCTGGCATCCCCTTTGGATTTTCTCTTTGTTTTGGCTTTGGGGATGAAGAGCTTCCTAGACTTATATTTGGCTGTGAGGGTTGGCTTGTCCATGGGTTACGTTCAACTGGGATGTGTTGAACCATGGGAATACGTCGAGGTTGTTGGCTCGAAGGTATTTTATGAGCTCCGGGGCAGTGGGACCGAGGAGTTGAAGTAGAGAATCAGGTATGATCATGGCCTCCTGATCGATTTTGCTCTTTGTTGATTGTATTTTGATGAGCTTGGGAGATGGATATCCCTCGTCCTGGGGCGGCGATCTATTTCGGGATGAAGATCTACGAAGTGTTGGACGATGACAGGGAGCCACCGTAGGTAAGGAAGTACTGGCTTCGTGGATCCGAGACCTTGCCATCGTAGTTGATCTAGGATGTCCGTCCAGATTAGTTGCACGACATCATAATTTTTGTTGAAGACTATTCCTTGAAGATCAGCATGATGTTGCGATTGCATTTGTCTGACCCAGCATGCTTCGGCGAGAGGCATTTGTTGACAATTAGAAAGAGGGTCCACCAGGGTCCAGGAATGTCCTTCGGCCGTGAAGTCAGGGAGGTGAGTGGTGTTTTGGGCGTTGGTTTGTCGCCCATGAATAGGAAGTCCCAGATTAGGTCATCGTTAGAGGGATGGGGATCATATAGTAGTGAGTCTGGTAGGTTAAGTACGGAGCGAAGGATGATTGGGGTAAAAACGACATTGGTGTTGTCGATTATAGCTGAGAGACGTGTCGTTTTTGGGGTATTTGTTGGGTTCTGAAGAGTGGACCATATTGTTGACGTAGTCACGGACAACCTCGGTGATATTTAGTGCGTTTTTTAGAGGGTGGTTTGCTATGATTTTGACAATAATGGGATCTGGGCACGAGGTGTTGTCAAAGTCAAGCTGAAAGTTGTTGGGTGTTCTCTGTGTCCAGTCCTTTGAGGCAAAGACCTCATCAATCGGTCGCACCATTTTAATATATCTGTAATATAATATCAACGGATTAGTAGGATCCAACCATTACAACGCTTGGAAGGATAATGTAATGTATGAGTCAAAAGCAAACGTTGTAATACATTGGGACTTAGAGAAATTTTGACAAAATTTTGACTAACATTCGGCGATATTGGAAATCAGTTTCGACCAAGATTCAATTTGTAATTCAAATCACAGTTTCGATTGAAAGTCATGAATCGCTCGATTTTAAAATCATGTTCAAAATAAAGGATAGTTTTCGATCGATTGTAATGCGAAATTGAATAAGTGGTGAGTTTCGGGCGAATGTAATCAATCGGAAGATTCAAATTAAAGTTCTTTTATACTTTGGTTTCGATCGAAACTGCAAAATAGTACGATTTAAATCATTTAATAATTGAAAAGCAGTTTCGGGCGAAAGTAACCAATCGGGCGATTCAAATTGTAGTTCTTTTATATTTTGGTTTCGATCGCAGCTGTAGAATAGTATGATTTTAAATCATGTTAGACAAAATGCCAGTTTCGGGCAAAAGTCCTAAGCCGAATGATTTAAAGCACAGTAAAATTATAAATCCAGTTTCGATCGAAAGTGTTTCGCCGAGAAAAATCCAATTAGAAATCGAAGCTTGAGTTTTGGGCGAGTGAAATCTACATCGAAACGCAATTTGAAGGCGATTCGAGCGATTTTACTCAAACCCTAAACTGCGAATCCTGCAAGACACGGAAACAATATCAGTTAGAACTGCAGAGTGAAGGTTATTCCTTACCAATAGTGAGTTTAAACTGCAAAATCCTGAAACAACTGAGTTTGAGTGGGACAGTGATGAGATTTGTGTGCGATTGCAGAGAGATTTTGAAAGTGGATTGGGAGAGTCGATGGAGAAAGAGTGAGTTTCGGGCGAAACAGTATATATATGGGAAACGTTTCGATCGAAATTGGTTTCGGCCGAGTCGTTTCGCCGAGAGAAAAATTGCAAAGGGGTTAAATTTTAGTTTCGATCGATTAGATTTAGTTTGGGCGATAGTTCAGTTTCGCCGAGAAAATATTTTAAAATGATTTAGAACTTTCAGTTTCGATCGAAAACGAGTTTCAGGCGATAGAGTGTTTCGCCAAGAAAATGTTTTATATATTTGAATATTTTGAGTTTCGATTGAATCTAAATGACTTTAGGGCGATACTCAGTTTCACCGTGTGAAATTACAAAATGATTTAAAATTTTTGTTTCGATCGAATCGAATAGTTCGGGGATGATCAGTTTCGCCGTGTAAAATTGTAAAAGGATTTAGATCTATCAGTTCGATCGAAACGAGTTTATATTTTAAAGGTTCGCTGAGACAAGTTTTGACTTAAGACTATTTTACGATTTTTCGGTACATTTCAATTTGAAGGAAAATTTTGACGAAGGAAAAAAAAATCATAGAAGGTCCCCCTTAATTTTTCAAGGTGTTCAAAACTCCCCCTAAATTAGTGCATAATTTATCAACACTTCCCCTAGATCTATGCATAAATTTTATAAGACTCCCTAGATATGATAGTAGGATTTACAACATGCATATGAAAACATATAGAGAAAAAATCAAGTGACCTATTTACACAATATCAGGTTCATGTAGGGACAATCGATCATGTCTTACGGTTCAACATGCCTAACCTAGATACCAAGACTGGAATCGTTTTTCATCCAATGCCTTAGTAAATAAGTCAGCAAGTTGAAGATCTGTGTGAACAAAATGCATTTCGATTGTACCTTGTTCTACTTGTTCATTGATAAAGTGATATCTAATGTCTATATGTTTTGTGCGTGAGTGATGTACTGGATTACTTTTATAGCTATAGCATTTTGAGTCACTAAAAATTGGAATACGATTTAATGTTATGCCAAAGTCCTCGCAGCTGGGTTCTCATCACAAAATTTGTGAAAAACTCGCAGCAGCGACATATTCTGCCTCTGCTATCGAGGTTGAGACACAGTTTTGTTTTCGAGACGACCAGCTTACTAGTTTACCCGAGAAATTGAGCGGCTCCAGAAGTGCTCTTTCTGTCCAGCTTGCATCCCGCGTAATCGGCGCCGGTGTATCCTACGAGTTCGAAACTTGACTCCATCGGGTACCATAGACCTAGATTCGGAGTTCCCTTGAGGTATTTGAAAATTCTCTTGACAGCAAGCATGTGGGACTCCTTTGGATCAGCTTGAAAGCGTGCACAGAGACACGTGGCGAACATGATGTCTGGCCGAGTGGACGTAAGATAGAGCAAAGATCCAATCATGCCTCGATAAATCGTCTGGTTAACAGATTTTCCTGATGAATTGCATCAAGTTTGCATGAGGTAAACATGGGAGTGATGGCAGCATTTGAGTTGTCCAAGTTGCACTTCTTGAGTATGTCGTGAATATACTTGGATTGACTGATGAAGATTCCATCGTGAAGCTGCTTAACCTGAAGGCCTAAGAAGAAACTTAGTTCGCCCATCATGCTCATTTCAATTTCTGCTTCATTAGGACTCCAAAGTTCCTGCACATTCTTGAGTCCGTCAGACCCGAAGATAATGTCTTCGACGTAAATCTGTACTAACATAATGTCTGAGCCGTCCTTCTTGATAAAGAAGTCGTATCGATCTTCCCTTTTGTGAAGCCGGAGGAGATGAGAAAATCTGAGAGGACCTCGTACTAGGCTCCGGGAGCTTGTTTAAGTCCATAAGAGCTTTATCAAGTCTGTAGACGTGGTCTGGGAGTTGTTCGCTTACAAAACCTTCAGGCTGAGATACAAAAAACTTCTTCTTTCAGTATTCCGTTGAGGAATGCAGTTTTGACATCCATCTGGTGGACTGTGAAGTTCTTGTGTGCGCGCGAAAGCTAAGAAAATCCTGATGGCTTCAGTTCTTGCGACTGGAGCATATGTCTCATCATAGAAAATTTCTTGCTGTTGATTGTATCCTTTTGCAACCAGCCTTGCTTTATTTCGGATAACAACTCCTTGCTCGTCCTTTTTGTTCTTAAGCACCCATTTAGTCCCTGTAATAGTTTTTCCCAGCTGGTCTAGGTACTAGGTTCCAGACTTTCAACCTCTCAATTGATTGCTTTCCTCCTGCATTGCAATTATCCAATCTGGGTCAGCGAGTGCTTCAGCTATGTTGGGCTCCTTTTGACTGAGAAAGCAGTAAAATGGGCTTTCATTTATCGTTGATGCTCAGTTGCGACACCAGTGGAAGGGTCCCCAATTATTTGTGAGGTTGGGTGTGCTCGGGTCCACTTTCTTGTATTAGGTTGTGACGATCCAACTGCATTTTTATCGTGTATTGCTTCTTCACTTTGATCAGCCTGATGTTCTGTTTCTTCTCCAGGTTGAAGCATTACTGACTCTCCTGAAGAAATTTCTATTGTTGAATCAGAAAGCTGAGGTGTTCCAGCGGCTGAGCTGGAGCTCTGTATCAGTTGGAGTTCACAGTCGTCATCAAGATGAAGATTTTCCATCATAGGAGGGGAATTGTCGTTGTTCTAGTCTCTGCAGGATCGTTATTTCTTGGTGCTGTAGAAGTTCTTGGAGCAGTGGGTGGTGACGGCTTAGAAGAGAGATCCTCGAATAAAAGATCGTGTTCCATGTCGCTCAATGTATTTGATTTTGAAGTTTCGCCCACGGAGGAGGTGCTTTGGTCGATCCTTGTAAACTCTCGTAGAAGTCCTGGTTCTGGACTGATTTGTACAGAAACTACTCGGTCTACTTCATCAAACGTTACTTAATGCTTTCCATGACTGCTCTTTTCTCCTTGTGGTATACTCGATAGGCTTCGGATGTTGTCGAGTATCCACAAGTATCCTTCGAATGCTTTTGGGTCGAGTTTGCCTCTATCTTCATGATCGTTTGCTACGTAGCACTTGCATCCAAAGACTCTCAGGAAAGAGACATCCGGCACTCTGCGATCTATCAACTCGTAGGGAGTCCTATTGAACCTCTTCTGAAGGAGCCACGATTTTGAGTGAAACAGGCTGCGTTCATCGCTTCGGCCCACAAGAAATGAGGTAGTCCAGAGTGAATAAGGAGTCTACGAGTTGCTTCAACTAAGGTTCTGTTCTTCTGCTCGACTACACCGTTTTGTTGATGTGTTTTTGCCGCTGCGAACTGTTGGGTGATTCCAAGTGATGCATAGAAGTCACTGAGCTTTTTGTTGTTAAATTCCGTCCCATTGTCAGTTCTGATTATTTGGACACTTAGTTGGTACAGGTTTTGTGCAGTTTTGATAAACTCAATGATCAGACCTGGAGTTACGTCCTTGGTTCTGAGAAATCTTGTCTATGTGTAGCGCGAGAAGTCATCCACAATAACCAACACATATTTTCGCCCATTGATGGTCTGAGTGCGCATAGGTCCACACAGATCCATATGAATGAGTTCGAGAGGTTTGGAAATTGAGGCAATGTGTTGGTCCGGTGCGATGCCTTTCTTATCTTTCCCATTTGATATGCCGCACAAAGATGCTCTTTGTGATATCTGAACCAGGGAAGTCCTTTACCAAGTTTTCTGATCGCAATTTGTTAAGTCTTTGAAGTTGAGATGAGAAAGCCGTTGATGCCAAAGATCGTTCTGATGTAGAGACGATCGGGAGATGAGGCACGTCGGTCGGACAGTTTTGAGGTCAATGAGTAGAGATTCGTCTTCCTGTGGCCAGTGAGTAGCTCTCTTCCATTGTTATCTGTGACACTACATTTGTTGGTTTCGAAGTTCACCTTGTAGCCTTTGTCACAGAAACGTCCAGTGCTGAATAAATTGTAGCTCAGTCCTTCGACGTAGGACACCCCTTTGATGGTCAGCTTGTCATGGATGAGATCACCCGTTCCTAGCCTGGATGCAGATTGACCGTTTCCAAAGTAAACATTTTCGAGAAATCCTTCAGAGAAGTTGCTAAACAGCTCTTTGTTTCCAGTCATGTGTGAGGAGCAACCTGAATCAAAGTACCACACATGACGGAGCTGCAAAAAATTAAGTAAGTTTAGGTACCCATTTATAGATGGGCCCTTCTTTGATAGCAGTGTATAAACTAACTTGGTCGTTGCTAGATTTAATTCTTTGCTAAATTGTTGGATAGCTGGTTTATGCACCCACACATGACAATTTCCTATGAAATGCAGTTGGGATTTGGTGATCCAAATTTGTTTTTGTCTTAATTTCTTGTTCTGCTGACTCCTGGAGGTGGTTGTGTTCTTTATCTTAGATTTGATAGTATGATTGGACTGCGTGGGAGATATGACCTTAGAACGAGTGCTATGTGACGTGGAAGCATTTTTGCTAAAATGACTGTCATGAGGACGGGAAAATACGTCATTGTTTTCATGACAAATTTGTTTTAGAGCATGAAATAATGTAACACGTTCTGCGACATTACAAGAAGTCACTTTTGGAAATGCAAGAATTTCGAAACATGAGAAGAAAGGTTTGAGGCTGGTCTCTTTCTTCTTATCAGGACTGTTGTCTTCTTTGCTGAGCCAGATCGAATTTCTTCGCTCCTCAGATCTCATGCCTTTGTGTGTGGTACATGTAATACAAGTTAGTGTGAGATAAAGGAATTTTCTTGTAGTTTGCTTTCATTTATATGTAGAGGATTCTGGAACAGGACGGAGGATGGAAGGTTTGCAAGCGTCAGGAAAGTTTCAAGATTATAAATTTTGCTCAACAAAATAGTTCTCTCTTCTTTGTGGGCTTTCTTTTCTGATTCTAGAGAGGCTGTCAAGGCACCTATTTTGCGTATAATCTCTGGAATGTAGATAAATGAATATATAGGTTTAGCCTGTTCGTCAGGTCTTCCTGAATTTCGGGTCCAAATGGTGACATGTAGTCATCATAGAGTGGTATCTCTCTAGTTTTAATAGCTATTATGGAGTTTCTGTGTAGTCACACTCAATTTGGGCCCTTCTTTATTCCTCCATTTCTGTCGTCAGTTTCAGTCACCTCGCTTAATTCAATGAAGGGCCTTAGTTGTTCAAGGCTCAACCCAAAGCGTTTAATGTTGTGCAGAGAGAGTACTTTATCTGTCTCTGGTTTAGTGGTGTATTCAAATCCCAATCCTTCGCGGGGATCATAGAATTCTACATCTTTAGGTTGGCTAAGGAAATGGTTCGTTCACTTTGACCTCTTTTGGTGTTTGATGTCCTCTAGCTCCTTGACTTTCTTGTATAGACGCAACATTCGTTGGAGATTAGTTCGTATTGAGACAGTACATTTACTCGTTCTTCTCCGCTGTCTTTCAAGCTTCTACTCATATCACTAATTTGTTTTTCCTTGCTTTCTATATGATCTTCTAAAGTCTTTACTTTAGTTTCAGACAAGGTCAAAGATTCATTAAGACTGGCTATCTCTTCCTGTTGTTTGTTTAATAGGCCATAATTTTTGTCAAAAGTTGCTTAGGAGTTCTGAGTAGTCTTTACGATGCATGGCGAGTTCGGCTATCCTACATTCAAGTTCAACGAAATCATTTAGGGATGGAGTGTATACCTCCAGGTCGGATGAAGAGACATCCGTCCTGTCTGACCCTATGGCTGGCTCATCATCGTCTGAATCATCATCAGTGCTTTTCACCATGAAAGCCATCTCATCTTCCTCCTCGTCAGATGTGTCCTCCAGCCATTCTTCTTCCTCAGCTACCAAGACAATTCCCGCGTCCTTGCGCTGTGAGAGCTGAAATTTTTTCTTGTAGTATTCAGTATTTTTCTTTTTAGGTCTGAAGCATTCAGAAGCGAAGTGACCCGGCTTGCCACAGTTGAAGCACATCTTCAATACTTCATATTTCTTAGTTTCAGCCTCTTCACGGGCGGCGAACTTCTGTTTACCGCTCGAGGTTCGTTGTTTGTTGAAGGAAGAAGATGATTTCTTGGCGCTCATCTTATTGACCGTCTCTGAGATCATAGCCAGTTTCTTTCTGATTGATTCGAGTTCGTCCTCAGATTCTTGGTCAGATTCGGCGTGTCAGAAGTGTCAGATTGTACGACCTCCTTTCCTTTAGAAGTTCTTGAGCTCCTGTTGCTTGACATAGAGGTCACGAGTGCAATTGGTTCCATGTCGACATTCGTTTTCCCTTCGTTCTTGATTTTCTTTGCATACTGCGAGTATTGTGAGAGATTATCATGTAAGGAGAGATATCCATAGCATCCAGATCTTTGTTCTTTGAACTGTGGAAAGGAACTTGATGTTGTGTTCGAGATTGGAACGTTGGATGTTGCTCTTTCTATCTCGTTGATGATGTCAGGAAACGAAGTTAAACATCTCGAAGTTCCTCCCCCTCCTTAGCTTTGAAGGAGTCATGCGCAGTGAGAATGCTGGACTTCTTAGACAGGTTGCTAACTTCTGTCCCGACCATCATTTTGCATACTTCATCCCAATTTTTCTTTGCAGTGACCATTGCGTCGGTTTGCTTGTAGACATCATTGGGTAGGGCCTGAAGTACATAGTGTCGGGCAAGCTTGTTTGCTCTGGCTCGTGCTCTCTCAGCATCATTGTATTGACTAGGTCCTTAGGAGTTCTCATCTCTGGAATTGGAGGAACAACATCGGGTTGAGCAGGGACGATGGTCCCAAAATTGAGCAGGTCCTTCAAAAATGGAGGAAAGCATGTCATTTGTGAGGTCTGCATCCTTGATTTCAATGAAGTTGATGAATCGTTGCTTCTATATGCCGTACTCTCCCCATCTTTGTGGTGGTGCACGGTTGTCAGATCCAATGGCAAGACTGTCCATGTTTTTTGTTTGGTAATGATCGTTAACGCGTAATAGATCTACGAAACGAAACGCTTTAGTTTTGAATGATATATAGTCAAGTGTGAGTTATTTCGAGTGTTGAGTCTAAGTAGGTAAATTTACTTAATGAATTCTGTCGCAATTTAAAACTTTGATGAATTTTGTGTAATGCTTGAGGATCGGTCGATTTGAGTTATATGAAATTAAAATTTTAGTCTACCCAATTTGAATGCTTGATCGATTCTAATTTTGTATGAGGCAAGCTCGGCGATTGGTCCTAAGTGTTGAGAATCGGGCAACTGAAATTGAGTTTAGTGTTCTAGAATCGGCGAAAGTGTGAATCGTACAGTATAGACCCCAAAGGCTATAATGGGGCGACAGAATGTGAATCGGCGAAAGAGTTTAGAAAAGATTAGTTTTCGATCAAAAGGTGGATTTCGATTTGAATAATTCGTCTCGATCGATAGAAATGAAGGTTTCGGGCGAATTTGGTCCAAATTGATTTCGTTTCGATTGACTAAGATTGAATTTGGCTAATTGGACGATTGAGTTTCAGGCGATAAAGTAAATGAATTGGACTTTCGCCGAGAAATGTATCGGGCGAAACTGTGAAATTAGCGAAAAATTCCTGAAACTCAAATTGATCGAAACTCCTCACAGTGGGTTTCGGTTGAAACCTTCAAACTCGATGGTACTGTTCTATCCTGTAATACCCGTAGAAGTTTAATGCGGGATTTTGACGTCATCAATATAATTTGTGAATTAAGATCGATTTTTTTTTAATTTCAAATAATGTCCGAAAATAATATACCAGTATTTATAATGTTAAAACCATAAAATTACAATAATAAAATAATGATAAGGACTTAACGTTGGCTATTTAACACCTAGTTAAGGCCCAAGTTTTGCAAAGATAAACATGGAGAACTAAGTTACTTATACCTTAGGGAAAGTTACGTCATTAACTTGTCCCATCATCTCTAACTTCAAGGTCTTAATACTTATCTAAGACATATTTTTCCTGTGAAAACAATTAGTAAGAAGGACTCTCAAAACAAGGCAACGTCGAGTGGAGAATTCAGCAACTAGGAGAGTTAGCAAATCGAAAATCGGATAGAGGTATGCAAAAGTTTTCAGGATTTCTTAATTCAGTAATGCTTAGCATGTTTTCACTTATATATGTACAGTTTAATACACGACTTTATGCAATCATAAGAGCTCGAATTCTAACTTGTTTAGAAAACCCTAAGTTTTGAGAATCATTTCAGATTCATAACTGTTTATGTAAAAAGAAGCTTATTTGAAGCATGCGATATTTTCTAGGAGTTCTTATGTTCTATAGATCATGGTGTTTCTTAGAATTTATATTCTGGGCGTACGATTTTCAGGAATTGAAATCACTTGGAAGATGATGAGATGTCGAGATGCATATACATGTCGACATATGAAAATTGTAGGAAGATGTCGATATGCATCATAAAAAGTCGATAAGTATAATGGCTAAAGATTTCGACATTTACCTTTTTAAAGACCTCGACATTTATAAATCTCGAGATATAGCTTTTAAAGAATTCGACACTGCCATAACTTCGACATTATTAGGAATCGACAAGAGGGTCTCGACATTTCACATATAACTTCGATATTTAGATGTCTCGACATTTATATTTGTTTTTAGAGGGTCTCGACATTGTATAATAATTTCGACATTTACTCCCCAACAAAATATTTCGATTGGCCATTGTTAATGATTTTGAGATGCGATATTTCTTCTCTAGGAAGATGTCGAGATTCAATAGGTTTATGCTAAATAGATTCCGAGGTGTGTATTTCCCTAGACTTCGACATTAGATATTAGTAAGGTTTTGATAAGCTATATAGGTCTCGATATCTATTTATTTTACAAAGGAGCTCGACATTTTCATTATACTCGACATTATCATAGATTTCGAGATAAAAGACCTCGTCATGGGTAAGATGTCGAGATAGGATATTGTTCGACATTATATCTCAGGATCTCGACTATAAAGCATGCGACATCTTCATAGGTCTCGACACTCACAAAGAAAGTTTCGGTACTTAGATTTAAAAAAAAAACTGTCCGATATTATTTATTTCAAAGTTTTCAATATTTAATGAATTTTTAGCATTTCTAGGAATTTTTAGGGTTTTCGATATTTTAGGGTTTATTGTTTTTTTGGGATTTCATATTTTTAGGCTTTTATAATTTTAAAGTTTTGATAATTTTAGCATTTTCAGAATTATATAACTTAGTAGATTAATATGAGAATTTCTACTATATTCAGAGGACCGAAATATAGGGACTAAACCAGACTCCGTATTTGATTATAGCAGGAGGAAAGGTAGGTGGATCATCCATCTACAATACGTAAACACATGTGTGATCTATGTGTTTTCATGTGATTCAATGATTTACGTGACTTATGTGACTTACGTGATTTTACGTGGTTACCTGTTTTACGTACGTGTTATATAAATCATGCTTTGATGAGATTTCTATATATGCCTGGCATGGCACGTGCATATCACGTGAGGGCGAGAGATGGTTTTCCACCGTATTGAGACAGTGATGATTTGAGGTATTGTTAAATGGAGGTAGATTGAGATTATTGTGACGACTTGTTAGGCTCACAGATTACCTGGCCGAGACAGACGTGATCGATCTGTCTACTCGGATGTGGTCGGTTCGAGGTGCAAAACGCCAGATGATTATATATACATGGATACGGGCTTGATCGCCCATGATTTTATTGTGGAAGAGACGACCTGGTAGGTGGCCATTGACGTGATCGATCAGTGCACTACCGGCGTAGCTTACGCTGATTACGGGTGGAATCACGTGACCACCCATGATGTTTATTGCGCGTGAGCCTAACCATGGGCCCCATATTGTGATTTGAGATAGGAATTGTGGAAAAGAAAGAGTGTGCATGGCATGTGAGATATTGGGATAGGGATTGAGCGCACACTTGCATACATGCATTTATTCACCTACTGGGCAAATTGCTCAGTGTTTACGTGTTGTAGGTACTGAGTCTGACGCTAATATTCGCCGAGACTGAGGCGGCTGGTGGCGGTGCTCCACGGACTTTTGAGGGCGGGGCCGTACATGGATGCGACCTGTGGAGCGGTTTAGGGTTCTTGTTATTTTGTTATTTTGGGCTTCGCCCGTGTACAGGGATGACAATGTAGACGTATATTTATAGTAATATATATTATTTTAGAAAAAGTTTTAATTAGACGGGCCTTCCGCGGCTTGCGTTGCGGAAATCCCCCAATAACCTTAATTATAAAAGTAGGGTCGCCACATATCCGTTACCCAAAAGTGATGAACAGTTCAGTAAAACCAGATTTTCAGACTCGTTTTTTGCTCAAATCCTACTCAAACTTGACTGAGATCAACGTGAAAGAACATAGATGTACTCAATATCAGTTTTCTAACATACTAGAGGTAAGAAATCACTGAAAAGGATTTGAAAACACCCAAAAATAGTGAAAAATCGAAAATGGTTTTCAAGCAAAAAACTTCGTCAAATCACGTCAGAATCGAGCAAACTCGGACTAATGGAAGATATTTATCCGCGTTAGGCTCTGATACCACTTGTTGGCCTTTTTATTACCAAACAAGGATCAAAAGAAACGATTGAATGTGTAAAACATGAAGACACCTTGAGTGCATGTTAGTGTGGTTTTTTGTTTGGAGAAGTACAAGGTGGCTTACTTTGATTTCTTTTGATAAAACCCTAATTAGGGTAAGTGGTACCTCAAGTATCTGGTACTCCCTCTGTCCCAAACGGTTTTGGCATTTGGAAGTTGGCACGAGAATTAAGAAACTGAATATTTTAATAATATAGTGTGATGAAAAGGTAAAAAAGTGTATATTTTGGCACGTTTTTTAAGAATATTTAATATTATTATATTGATTGTTGTGATAATTTTTTTGCTAAATAAGAAAATGTCCAAAAGATGTGGACGCCCGATTTAGTAAAATGTCCAAAATGGTTTGGGACGGAGGTAGTATATTAAGCCCGATATAAAACTCCTACATAATATCATATGTCACTCCAAACTACTACAACCCTTAAATAAACACATATAAACCCAAGATTACATAAATTGAAGGATGCTACAAAATATTCCTAACATTTGCCTTTTAATTTATTTATCCAATAATAAATTAGTTTTAAGGATAAAAACTTAATTAATTAATAGAAAAGAAAAAGTAGTATGATCTGAGTAGGTGCGATTTTCACACAGTGTTTTGGGATTACTGTTCCATTGATCGACCTTCCTTTTTTACGGCGGCGGCGCCCGGGCTGTTGGCCAAGAAGAGGAAAACAGGGAGAATGGAGACCTCTACCCAGGCTGCTGAGCTAGTGACCACTCCTATGGGGAGATTGACAAAGCCCCAAAATCGCACACACCCACGACTCCAGCGCCTACCTTGAGTGATGTTACATCGATGATTGAACAATAGATAGCAGTACCAAACACTCTAAGGGAATGAAGGAACCGGAGATTCTGACCGAGGCTATGCGGGATTTGAACATAAAGGATTGAATGACCAAAAGAGTAAACAGAAAGACGGAACAACACAATCGGTTTTGGAAGCACTTTGATATTTCTAAGCTGCGTAATGGGGAAACAAAGCTCGTTATATTGAACTAGAGCAGGCTGGGGGACTTGAAATGGGGCATATCGCACCAGAGGACATTGTTGAGGAAGTTCAGTATTGGAATTCTGCGATGATTTGCTATGTCCTGGGATCTAATCCTCCTTTTGCGATTATGAATGGTTTTCTGACTAGAGTCTGGAAGAAACATGGGTTACAGAAAGTGATGTAAGTTAGGGCTGGAATGTTCCTGGCCAAATTTGATAGTGAGGAACTAGGGATATGATACTACAATCTGAGTTGTAGCATTTTGACAGAAACCAGTCATAATTGCCCCGTGGACAGCACACACACAGTTAAGAAAGTGGATGTTGATAAGGTGCCTATAAGGGTTCAATTTCCACACTTGGGATTGAAATACTGGGGGTGAAAGGACTAAGTAAGATCGCCAGCTTGGTGGGCATACAAATTATGGCTGATCAGACACAATGAACAAAGAACGAATCCAATATGCTCGGGTGTTATAGAGGTAGATTTGAAGAAAGAATTGAAGGAAAGAGTTACCTTCCTCAATGAATCTGGGCAGTTAGTTGAGCAAGAGGTAACTTATGAACGGAAACCTATCAAGTGTACAAACTGTGGGAAGTTTGGCCATGCCTCTGAAGTACGCAGGAAGAAATTAGGAAAGAATGGCAACCAACAGATGAGACAGCACCTATACCAGAAGAGAAAGGAAAGGAACCTATTTCTAAGGATGCCGAAGATGGATGGAAAACACAAGGGCGTAGAAAACTGCAGATGAGTGGCTCTATTATCTCAGAAGATAACCCTCCACCGAGGACAATATATGAAAACACTTAGCCAATCAGAAGAGTCCAATTCCTGCGGGGATTGAACCTAATAGGCAGAAACCTCTTATTTTAGACCAATGGAAGTGTAGTGATCCTAGTCAGAGGGGCTTATGCCCCCTAATGGATAAAGCAATCCTATGGAATGTGAGGGGTATGAATACCCAAATAAATAGGCTGAGATTCGACTGCAGTGTGGCAAGCTTCAGTCAAGTCTTGTATGCCTGGTCGAAACTAAAATACAAAAGGAGAGTTTGAATGGAATTTGGAGCGTTGGTTCAATGGATGGAGTTTGCACATAATCTTAGTCATCACCCTAATGGTAGAATTCTTTTATTGTGGAAAAATGAATGGACAGTGACTGTGTTAAAACAAATAAGATGATTCATACACAGATTGTGAGATATGGGGCTATTATCTATATGACCTGTATTTATGGGCATAATACCAATTCAATGCGAGAGGCTCTGTGGGATGATATCAGCGAAATACAACAGCCTAATGACCCATGTATTGTATGGGGCAATTTCAATAATGTTCTATCTATTGAGGATAGACTGGGAGGATGTCCAGTTCAAGCTACTGAATATGAAGCATTTGCGCAATGTACCCGGGACTGTGAGCTCGAGGAGATTCGAAGGAAGGGTAACCATTATACATGGACTAACAAGCAAAAAGCTGAAGCAAGAATCTATAGTAAAATCGACTAGCGTTTGGGAATTCTCAGTGGATACAGCAATTTATGGATACTGAGGCCTATTTCTTGAATAAGGGGTATCTGATCATACCCCCATAGTGCTTAAATGCCTTGGAACCAAGCTGCAGATTAGTAAAGATTTTTAAGTTTTTTAATATGTGGGTGGAATCCCCCCAATATCTGGATATTGTAGCGCAACATTGGAGCAAAGCCAGTGTACAGAGTCCTAGAGGCAGACATATTATACAGCAACTGAAGAAGATTAGAAGACCATTGAGGGAACTCAATAAAACCACTTTGCCAACATAGTCCAAACTACTGAAAGGAGGCGACATGAATTAGAGGATACACAGACTATGCTTAACAATGATCCGCTGAATGGAACATTGATTGACAAAGAGAGGGCCATTGCTGAGGATTTCAGTTTTCTTAGCAAAGCATGTACGAAGTATCTGGCGTAGAAAGCTGAAGTTGCTTGGCTAAGGGATGGAGACCAAAATATTAGGTACTTCCATGTGCTAATTAAGCAAAGAGTGTATGAAAATAGGATCAACTCTGTGGAGACAGCTGAGGGAACAATAGTAGTGGAACCAAGAGTTATTGTATCCCATTTTCTTATACTCTTATTTCATTCGGGCCTCGGCTTTCTATCCCACTATGCGCCATTTCATAGAGATCTCATATGTGGAGGTTCTCACACTAGAAGGTCACCCGAAGGAATCTTCCCTTACTCAGTGTGGCCTCCACGCGGACGCTTTTCACTGGTAGCCAACACCGAGGCCACTAACCGCGGAGGTCACCCGAAGGAATCTTCCCTCCCGGTTAGTGCTTTACGCACTAGAAGGTCCCCCGCAGGAATCTTCCCTTACTCCGTGCGTGCCCCGGGCCGCATCCTCCAGGTTGCATCTCCCGCATACGGGGTATTCCCCCGGCCTCTTATACAGGCCTTATGGCTTCTTTTGCCATGGCTGCATAGGGGAGCCGTGACTCTTCATTGAGTCGACACAAACGCCAATATCGGCGAGTATACATCGCACACAGGCGATCCTACGCACGCTCTTACCTCGTGTCATACGTACTACTACTTATGCGTGCAAGTGCTCATGCCATGCTCATGTAAATATGCAGATCATGCTATCACGCATATAAAATACTTTTGTCATAACATGCACGTTCCACGTAAAATGCACGAGCACGTAAATTCACATCATCGGACGCAAGCAAGTTACGTATCGTAGTTGAATTTCTACTTACTTGTCGTCCAAGCGAGATTAGTATTCTCCTCGTTCGCTCTTACCGTTCGACCTTTCAAATAAAAAGGGTTAAATTATTAGTATCTTGCTTTCTAATTAATCCGTCAAAATGATTTCATTCTGTCTTGTTACTTATTTGGTCTTGTATAAATTTCCTAGACTCCAATTTAATTTGATTACGTCTTATTGCATTCCTAAGTCTTTACATTTCAAGAGCTAAGTACGTAAGAGTTCAATGGCCCTAATTCTTATAGCTAGGCGAAAGTGATTAGGACTTGGTATCATCGATCTTTAATTGGTTCGATTCCAATCAATTTTCGATCCTTAGAGATTCCTCACTTATCATCTAAATTCCTTGCACTATAAGCTCGCGAAAGTCGCTTGATTCTACTAGGTTTCGCCCGATTAATTCATCCAAATTGAATTCCTAAGTTATATGAGTTTCGCCCGAAACTCATCCTCTAGTTGCTTTCGATCGAAAGTCACATTTGCTAGCCACTTTCGATCGAAACTCATGTAGATCAAATCCTGATTTCAATTGGCATTTATCACGAATTGGTTTCGCTCGAAACAATACTAGTTTAGCCGAGTTTTCCTTCGATCGAAACCTTCTCAATTATCTAGTTTCGAACGATTGATTAGAGTTTCGCCGAATTCAATTTAATTTGAGGGTTTTCGATCGATTCCACTTTTCGATCGTCTTGAGTTTCGCCGTGTTCTTGCGTGTGCATGGCGTCATCACTTTCGCTCGAAACCATGCATGGCAGGGAGATCAGCTTAAATCAATTGCATGGCTTGGATGGAGTTTCGCCGAGTTTTGCTTCGGTCGAAACTCATTTCATCGGCTATCTTCAATAAATTTTAGGGTTTCGCTCGAAACTATGCATGGTGAAAGGGTTTATGTGATTCAATTGCATGAGCTTGGGGGTTGAGTTTCGCCGAGATTCATCTCGGTCGAAACTCCCCTTTCATTAGCTAATTTCGAGTGATTTTATGAATTGGGGCTTGAGTTTCGATCGATACTCATGTGTTAGGATGAGTTTTGATCGAAACTCCTAATTTATTATCTTGCAAATCAATTTGATCGAAACTTAATTCAATTCAAGGGTCGCCCGACCCTAAAATCAATTCTTCTTAGTTTCGATCGAAACTCAATTATTCATTTGGTCGAAACTACTTTCTTCCCAAATTCACCTCATCGAAACTTCTGCATTTCATCCCTTCTTGTCACCTAAATCGTGTGATTCCCTCTTACAACAGAATATTTAAGTTCTAAGTTGTCTTTATAATATAGTTCCTAACACTGAATCATTCAATCGGGACCCTATTACGAGCTTATACATTCCATTTAGGGTTTTTCGAAATCTTCCTCAACTACTTGCCATTAATGCCATTAATAATCTCCAACTACACCTTGGGTACGAATTTAAAAGCTTTAAGGGAGATATTTTCGCTTACCAACTTCGAATCCCTAGCTAGTTGGAGTGCTCTTGGTTCGATTTGGCTCTCGGCTCCCTCTTCTTTTCTCCCAGCTCTTTCGTTAGTTTCTTAGGTGGAGTTTTGGGTTTTGGAATTTTTAGCTAGATATTTCCCTTGGCTTATGTTGGGTATGGCATGGTCTTCCCTAGTTTTAGGGATATTTGTCCCCCATTTGGGCTTTTCTCATAAATTGGACCCATTTAAATCCCTTAGCCAAAAATAAAATCCCTAATCCAACTTTAGTTAGTTCCTCCCTTACTATTTCGGAAATTCCTCCTTCACAATTTTAGGGGCATCACAATTTCACGACATTAGCACTTAATTGCACATAGTTCTCAAAATTCTCACGAGCGTAAAATTCATGAAATCACATACGCATAAGTCATATACGAAATCGACCTAAAATCACATAAGTCATACACGTAATTTATTGGCCGACCTAATTTCCGGAGACCGGGGTCCTACACAAGGTGAAATCTTTAGACTAATTAATAATTTGTGTTGGCCCTTTTGTTACCAAACAAGGATCAAAAGAAAGGAACGAATGTGTAAAACATGAAGAACACCTTGAGTGCGTGTTAGTGTGTGTTTTTCTTTGGTAAAGTACAATGTGGCTTACCTTTTGGTTTCGTTTGATAAAACCCTAATTAGGGAAAGTGGGGCTTTATATACCACAAGTATTTGGTATATTAAAGCCCAATACAAAACTCCTACATAATATCATATGTTACCCCAAACTACTACAACCCATTAAATAAACACATATAGACCCAAGATTACATAAATTGAAGGATGCTACAGAATATTCCTAACAATCTCCCCCTTAGCATCCTTTCGCTTTGGTGTCCTTGGTGTCTTCTTCTTCTTGGGTTTCTCAACAGCATAGACCGATTTCCTGAGTCCAAGTCTGAACTCGTATGATCATATCGTTCTTCGTAATGATATTCGATCTGAGAGATGTTGATGCTTCTCGTACTTCTCCTGGACTTCTGCTTTTTTGAACCTTAGCTGCTTCAAAATCCTTTCGAGTTTGCTCCGAATAATCAGCAGCGTTCCATCGCTGAATTTGGCAATCTCAGATGTTTTCATCAGCCTCTTTACTCCCTTGTAGTTGATGTATACCACTGATGGATCGTTGTCTTCATTGATTATGTGGCCTTCACCAAGACTTGGGTCGCGGACTTCGAAGGATGGTTTTGTGAGATTCACCATTTTCATGTTGCTTTCTACCGCCATTTGAAGATCGTGAGTCGAATTGAACTTGATTTGGCGCACCATGAATCGTTTAAGAGCGACGTATACCACTTTTTTACGTCTAGGTTCTGGAGTGTTCCAAGAAATCTGAAGCTTCCCAGTATCTGACCTCTTCCCCCCTGATATGGGAGAGATCGCCTTCAGTTAGTTCCTCGAGCGTTCCATCTTCTCGCTGCACTTTGTAGATAGGATATTCATAGAAGTCGAGACGACCTCGCCGTACTCCCAAGATTTTGCTGCTTATGGCTTTTTTCCTTTTCTTCTCTTCTAAGAGTGTCAACGTTAGTATCTTTTCCTCTCCACACAAGCCCTCTACGAAGAGAGCAGGTATCGTACAGCGGTTGGTCTCGGGAGATGAGGTAGGCTTCTTAGATCAAGCTCGTCTAACTTCTTGTTTCTATCTTCTCATCCAGATTCTTCTCCGTATCTCTTCTTGATATGGAGCGATCACTTTGACATTTTCCCACGGTGGCTTCTGTTCTTCTCCTATCTTTGACTTCGAGGGGGGGCACTCCTCATTGACGACGACGTGTTTGAGAAGCTCGGAAATTCTGGAATGTCTGCTTCACAGTCTTCACCTTCCTTGAATTCATCATCGTCGATAAGGGCCAGGCTAACGTTTGCCTTCATCATGAAGTATCAGGCATTGTCCAGTAAGCCCTTGGCCAAGGCTGGATGCATCGGCTTTGTTAACCAGTCGTCGTTGAAGATGTATTTTTCTACCGCTGTGTGGGTTGTAAAGTGTTTTCGAGAGATATGATCGGTTCATTTGACTGAAGGGATAGAGTAGGTGAGAATGGAGGATCGGAGGAGGTTCTTGGGTTTGTGAGGCTAGGCGGTGAGAGACTCTTGGCTGGTGAGGAGGTCGATTGGGTTGTTTTGGTAGTAGTTCGAGTAGATTTTTTTGTTTGTGTGGGTGTATGTGGTTTTGTTCTAGTAGGTGTTTGGGTGACTCTAGGCTGCGGCTGTTGAGGTTGAGGCCATGTGTCTCGTGTCTTCTCCCCCTCGGGACGATCCTCACCGTCAGGGTCGTCATGTGGTTGTCGTGATGTTGGGCCTCGCCTCGGCAGGTCAACGGGACCTCAAGACGTCTAAGGACCTCCGCTTCATAGTCAGTGAGCTTTGGTGCAGTGCAGAGTCTGGCCATCAAGACGTTGATCAGTTCCGTGATTGGTACGTTCCATGGGCCGCCGTCGGAGTCTGGAGAAGGATCGGCTTGAGAGGGTACGTCTTCGGTGATGGGGGCTTTGCCTTTGTCTCGCGAGGAGGTACCAATTGCACTGTATACTTGGGTCATGATGGTGTCCTCGAGATCTTTTGCGAACTCTGCGAGGAGATCGTTCAGCCTGGCCTCCGTCACGAATGGGGAAAATAAGTTGACGGAGTCACGAAGACGTTCCGTCGTCACAACATCAGTAGAAGGGACTGATGTGCCGCCTGTTTGCACTGGGATTGAAGAAGCAGGGCCACTCAGGCTCACCATTGACATCAATGCTGAGACCAGCTCAGATCGATGGCCCAACTCCATAGCTGTTGTGATGTTGACTACGTTGGGTCTTCCGCTCTGTTCCGTACTAGACTCTAGTATAGAGACATTGTGAAGCATTCTGTCTAGATCACTAAGATCTAGAGGTGCAGAAACTAGACTAAGTTTCCTAGAAAATGGAAAAATTATGGATGGTGAGGGCACTAGACTAGTCGTGATCAAGAAAGGTGCAGTCTGAGGCTGAGGACTGCTTGATACATCAACCCCCTCCGAGTGAGGTGGGATGATTGACGTGTCACCTCGTGAGTATCTGAAACAACCATTTGTTGGGAGATGATTGACTGGCTGGGGAGGGTTATTTGCGCAATTGGACCTGATGTCGCGACTTCTACTCGGGGGAAAACAAAGTCATCCCCTGTACCTATTGGCACGGTCCAGATTATTTGTGGACTAGTGGACTTAGGAAGACGGTCGTGTTTTTGCTTCGTACGCCATTCTTGTTGACTGCTTCTGGCATCCCCTTTGGATTTTCTCTTTTGTTTTGGCTTTGGGATGAAGAGCTTCCTAGACTTATATTTGGCTGTGAGGGTTGGCTTGTCCATGGTTTAGGTTCAACTGGGATGTGTTGAACCATGGGAATACGTCGAGGTTGTTGGCTCGAAGGTATTTTATGAGCTCCGGGGCAGTGGGACCGAGGAGTTGAAGTAGAGAATCAGGTATGATCATGGCCTCATGATCGATTTTGCTCTTTGTTGATTGTATTTTGATGAGCTTGGGAGATGGATATCCCTCGTCCTGGGCGGCGATCTATTTCGGGATGAAATCCACGAAGTGTTGGACGATGACAGGGAGCCACCGTAGGTAAGGAAGTACTGGCTTCGTGGATCCGAGACCTTGCCATCGTAGTTGATCTAGGATGGTCCCTCCAGATTAGTTGCACGACATCATAATTTTTGTTGAAGACTATTCCTTGAAGATCAGCATGATGTTGCGATTGCATTTGTCTGACCCAGCATGCTCGGCGAGAGGTATTTGTTGACAATTAGAAAGAGGGTCCACCAGGGTCCAGGAATGTCTTCGGCCGTGAAGTCAGGGAGGTGAGTGGTGTTTTGGGCGTTGGTTTGTCGCCCATGAATAGGAAGTCCCAGATTAGGTCATCGTTAGAGGGATGGGGATCATATAGTAGTGAGTCTGGTAGGTTAAGTACGGAGCGAAGGATGATTGGGGTAAAAACGACACTGGTGTTGTCGATTATAGCTGAGAGACGTGTCGTTTTTGGGGTATTTGTTGGGTTCTGAAGAGTGGACCAAATTGTTGGACGTAGTCACGGACAACCTCGGTGATATTTAGTGCGTTTTTTAGAGGGTGGTTTGCTATGATTTTGACAATAATGGGATCTGGGCACGAGGTGTTGTCAAAGTCAAGCTGAAAGTTGTTGGGTGTTCTCTGTGTCCAGTCCTTTGAGGCAAAGACCTCATCAATCGGTCGCGCCATTTTAATATATCTGTAATATAATATCAACGGATTAGTAGGATCCAACCATTACAACGCTTGGAAGGATAATGTAATGTATGAGTCAAAAGCAAACGTTGTAATACATTGGGACTTAGAGAAATTTTGACAAAATTTTGACTAACATTCGGCGATATTGGAAATCAGTTTCGACCAAGATTCAATTTGTAATTCAATCACAGTTTCGATTGAAAGTCATGAATCGCTCGATTTTAAAATCATGTTCAAAATAAGGATAGTTTCGATCGATTGTAATGCGAAATTGAATAAGTGGTGAGTTTCGGGCGAATGTAATCAATCGGAAGATTCAAATTAAAGTTCTTTTATACTTTGGTTTCGATCGAAACTGCAAAATAGTACGATTTAAATCATTTAATAATTGAAAAGCAGTTTCGGGCGAAAGTAACCAATCGGGCGATTCAAATTGTAGTTCTTTTATATTTTGGTTTCGATCGCAGCTGTAGAATAGTATGATTTAAATCATGTTAGAACAAAATGCCAGTTTCGGGCAAAAGTCCTAAGCCGAATGATTTAAACACAGTAAAATTATAAAATCCAGTTTCGATCGAAAGTGTTTCGCCGAGAAAATCCAATTAGAAATCGAAGCTTGAGTTTTGGGCGAGTGAAATCTACATCGAAACGCAATTTGAAGGCGATTCGAGCGATTTTACTCAAACCCTAAACTGCGAATCCTGCAAGACACGGAAACAATATCAGTTTAGAACTGCAGAGTGAAGGTTATTCCTTACCAATAGTGAGTTTTAAACTGCAAAATCCTGAAACAACTGAGTTTGAGTGGGACAGTGATGAGATTTGTGTGCGATTGCAGAGAGATTTTGAAAGTGGATTTGGGAGAGTCGATGGAGAAAGAGTGAGTTTCGGGCGAAACAGTATATATATGGGAAACGTTTCGATCGAAATTGGTTTCGGCCGAGTCGTTTCGCCGAGAGAAAAATTGCAAAGGGGTTAAATTTTAGTTTCGATCGATTAGATTTAGTTTGGGCGATAGTCAGTTTCGCCGAGAAATATTTTAAAATGATTTAGAACTTTCAGTTTCGATCGAAAACGAGTTTCAGGCGATAGAGTGTTTCGCCAAGAAATGTTTTATATATTTGAATATTTTGAGTTTCGATTGAATCTAAATGACTTTAGGGCGATACTCAGTTTCACCGTGTGAAATTACAAAATGATTTAAAATTTTTTGTTTCGATCGAATCGAAATAGTTTCGGGGATGATCAGTTTCGCCGTGTAAAATTGTAAAGGATTTAGATCTATCAGTTCGATCGAAACGAGTTTATATTTTAAAGGTTCGCTGAGACAAGTTTTGACTTAAGACTATTTTAACGATTTTTCGGTACATTTCAATTTGAAGGAAAATTTGACGAAGGAAAAAAAAATCATAGAAGGTCCCCCTTAATTTTTCAAGGTGTTCAAAAACTCCCCCTAATTAGTGCATAATTTATCAACACTTCCCCTAGATCTATGCATAAATTTTTATAAGACCTCCCTAGATATGATAGTAGGATTTACAACATGCATATGAAAACATATAGAGAAAAAATCAAGTGACCTATTTACACAATATCAGGTTCATGTAGGGACAATCGATCATGTCTTACGGTTCAACATGCCTAACCTAGATACCAAGAACTGGAATCGTTTTTCATCCAATGCCTTAGTAAATAAGTCAGCAAGTTGAAGATCTGTGTGAACAAAATGCATTTCGATTGTACCTTGTTCTACTTGTTCATTGATAAAGTGATATCTAATGTCTATATGTTTTGTGCGTGAGTGATGTACTGGATTACTTGTTATAGCTATAGCACTTTTGAGTCACTAAAAATTGGAATACGATTTAATGTTATGCCAAAGTCTCGCAGCTGGGTTCTCATCCACAAAATTTGTGAACAACAACTCGCAGCAGCGACATATTCTGCCTCTGCTATCGAGGTTGAGACACAGTTTTGTTTTCGAGACGACCAGCTTACTAGTTTACCCGAGAAATTGAGCGGCTCCAGAAGTGCTCTTTCTGTCCAGCTTGCATCCCGCGTAATCGGCGCCGGTGTATCCTACGAGTTCGAAACTTGACTCCATCGGGTACCATAGACCTAGATTCGGAGTTCCCTTGAGGTATTTGAAAATTCTCTTGACAGCAAGCATGTGGGACTCCTTTGGATCAGCTTGAAAGCGTGCACAGAGACACGTGGCGAACATGATGTCTGGCCGAGTGGACGTAAGATAGAGCAAAGATCCAATCATGCCTCGATAAATCGTCTGGTTAACAGATTTTCCTGATGAATTGCATCAAGTTTGCATGAGGTAAACATGGGAGTGATGGCAGCATTTGAGTTGTCCAAGTTGCACTTCTTGAGTATGTCGTGAATATACTTGGATTGACTGATGAAGATTCCATCGTGAAGCTGCTTAACCTGAAGGCCTAAGAAGAAACTTAGTTCGCCCATCATGCTCATTTCAAATTTCTGCTTCATTAGGACTCCAAAGTTCCTGCACATTCTTGAGTCCGTCGACCCGAAGATAATGTCTTCTACGTAAATCTGTACTAACATAATGTCTGAGCCGTCCTTCTTGATAAAGAAAGTCGTATCGATCTTCCCTTTTGTGAAGCCGGAGGAGATGAGAAAATCTGAGAGGACCTCGTACTAGGCTCCGGGAGCTTGTTTAAGTCCATAGAGAGCTTTATCAAGTCTGTAGACGTGGTCTTGGGAGTTGTTCGCTTACAAAACCTTCAGGCTGAGATACAAAAACTTCTTCTTTCAGTATTCCGTTGAGGAATGCAGTTTTGACATCCATCTGGTGGACTGTGAAGTTCTTGTGTGCAGCGAAAGCTAAGAAAATCCTGATGGCTTCAGTTCTTGCGACTGGAGCATATGTCTCATCATAGAAATTTCTTGCTGTTGATTGTATCCTTTTGCAACCAGCCTTGCTTTATTTCGGATAACAACTCCTTGCTCGTCCTTTTTGTTCTTAAGCACCCATTTAGTCCCTGTAATAGTTTTCCCAGCTGGTCTAGGTACTAGGTTCCAGACTTTCAACCTCTCAAATTGATTGCTTTCCTCCTGCATTGCAATTATCCAATCTGGGTCAGCGAGTGCTTCAGCTATGTTGGGCTCCTTTTGACTGAGAAAGCAGTAAAATGGGCTTTCATTTATCGTTGATGCTCAGTTGCGACACCAGTGGAAGGGTCCCCAATTATTTGTGAGGTTGGGTGTGATCGGGTCCACTTTCTTGTATTAGGTTGTGACGATCCAACTGCATTTTTATCGTGTATTGCTTCTTCACTTTGATCAGCCTGATGTTCTGTTTCTTCTCCAGGTTGAAGCATTACTGACTCTCCTGAAGAAATTTCTATTGTTGAATCAGAAAGCTGAGGTGTTCCAGCGGCTGAGCTGGAGCTCTGTATCAGTTGGAGTTCACAGTCGTCATCAAGATGAAGATTTTTCCATCATAGGAGGGGAATTGTCGTTGCTAGTCTCTGCAGGATCGTTATTTCTTGGTGCTGTAGAAGTTCTTGGAGCAGTGGGTGGTGACGGCTTAGAAGAGAGATCCTCGAATAAAAGATCGTGTTCCATGTCGCTCAATGTATTTGATTTTGAAGTTTCGCCCACGGAGGAGGTGCTTGGTCGATCCTTTGTAAACTCTCGTAGAAGTCCTGGTTCTGGACTGATTTGTACAGAAACTACTCGGTCTACTTCATCAAACGTTACTTAATGCTTTCCATGACTGATCTTTTCTCCTTGTGTATACTCGATGGGCTTCGGATGTTGTCGAGTATCCCACAAGTATCCCTTCGAATGCTTTTGGGTCGAGTTTGCCTCTATCTTCATGATCGTTTGCTACGTAGCACTTGCATCCAAAGACTCTCAGGAAAGAGACATCCGGCACTCTGCGATCTATCAACTCGTAGGGAGTCCTATTGAACCTCTTCTGAAGGAGCCACGATTTTGAGTGAAACAGGCTGCGTTCATCGCTTCGGCCCACAAGAAATGAGGTAGTCCAGAGTGAATAAAGAGTCTACGAGTTGCTTCAACTAAGGTTCTGTTCTTCTGCTCGACTACACCGTTTTGTTGATGCGTTTTTGCCGCTGCGAACTGTTGGGTGATTCCAAGTGATGCATAGAAGTCACTGAGCTTTTTGTTCTTAAATTCCGTCCCATTGTCAGTTCTGATTATTTGGACACTTGGTTGGTACAGGTTTTGTGCAGTTTTGATAAACTCAATGATTAGACCTGGAGTTACGTCCTTGGTTCTGAGAATCTTGTCTATGTGTAGCGCGAGAAGTCATCCACAATAACCAACACATATTTTCGCCCATTGATGGTCTGAGTGCGCATAGGTCCACACAGATCCATATGAATGAGTTCGAGAGGTTTGGAAATTGAGGCAATGTGTTTGGTCCGGTGCGATGCCTTTCTTATCTTTCCCACTTGATATGCCGCACAAAGATGCTCTTTGTGATATCTGAACGAGGGAAGTCCTTTACCAAGTTTTCTGATCGCAATTTGTTAAGGTCTTTGAAGTTGAGATGAGAAAGCCGTTGATGCCAAAGATCGTTCTGATGTAGAGAGAGACGATCGGGAGATGAGGCACGTCGGTCGGACAGTTTGAGGTCAATGGAGTAGGATTCGTCTTCCTGTGGCCAGTGAATAGCTCTCTTCCATTGTTATCTATGACACTACATTTGTTGGTTTCGAAGTTCACCTTGTAGCCTTTGTCACAGAAACTCCAGTGCTAAATAATTTGTAGCTCAGTCCTTCGACGTAGGACACCCCTTTGATGGTCAGCTTGTCATGGATGAGATCACCCGTTCCTAGCCTGGATGCAGATTGACCGTTTCCAAAGTAACATTTTCGAGAAATCCTTCAGAAAGTTGCTCAACAGTTCTTTGTTTTCCAGTCATGTGTGAGGAGCAACCTGAATCAAAGTACCACACATGACGGACCTGCAAAAAGAATTAAGTAAGTTTAGGTACCCATTTATAGATGGGCCCTTCTTTGATAGCAGGTGTATAAACTAACTTGGTCGTTGCTAGATTTAATTCTTTGCTAAATTGTTGGCTAGCTGGTTTATGCACCCACACATGACAATTTCCTAGAAATGCAGTTGGGATTTGGTGATCCAAATTCGTTTTTGTCTTAATTTCTTGTTCTGCTGACTCCTGGAGGTGGTGTGTTTCTTTATCTTAGATTTGATAGTATGATTGGACTGCGTGGGAGATATGCCCTTAGAACGAGTGCTATGTGACGTGGAAGCATTTTTGCTAAAATGACTGTCATGAGGACGGGAAAATACGTCATTGTTTCATGACAGAATTTTGATGTTAGAGCATGAAATAATGAAACACGTTCGCGACATTACAAGAAGTCACTTTTGGAAATGCAAGAAATTTCGAAACATGAGAAGAAAGGTTTGAGGCTGGTCTCTTCTTCTTATCAGGGACTGTTGTCTTCTTTGCTGAGCCAGATCGAATTTCTTCACTTCCTCAGATCTCATGCCTTTGTGTGGGGTACATGTAATACAATGTTAGTGTGAGATAAAGGAATTTCCTTGTAGTTTGCTTTCATTTATATGTAGAGGATTCTGGAACAGGACGGAGATGGAAGGTTTGCAAGCGTCATGAAAGTTTTCAAGATTATAAATTTGCTCAACAAAATAGTTCTCTCTTCTTTGTGGGCTTTCTTTTCTGATTCTAGAGAGGCTGTCAAGGCACCTATTTTGCGTATAATCTCTGGAATGTAGATAAATGAATATATAGGTTTAGCCTGTTCGTCATGTCTTCCTGAATTTCGGGTCCAAATGGTGACATGTAGTCATCATCGAGTGGTATCTCTCTAGTTTAATAGCTATTATGGAGTTCTGTGTAGTCACACTCAATTTGGGCCCATTCTTTATTCCTCCATTTCTGTTCGTCAGTTTCAGTCACCTCGCTTATTCAATGAAGGGCCTTAGTTGTTCAAGGCTCAACCCAAAGCGTTTAATGTTGTGCATAGAGAGTACTTTATCTGTCTCTGGTTTAGTGGTGTATTCAAATCCCAATCCTTCGCGGGGGATCATAGAATTCTACATCTTTAGGTTGGCTAAGGAACATGGTTCGTTCACTTTGACCTCTTTTGGTGTTGATGTCCTCTAGCTCCTTGACTTTCTTGTATAGACGCAACACATTCGTTGGAGATTAGTTCATATTGAGACAGTTACATTTACTCGTTCTTCTCCGCTGTCTTTCAAGCTTCTACTCATATCACTAATTTGTTTTTCCTTGCTTTCTATATGATCTTCTAAAGTCTTTACTTAGTTTCAGACAAGGTCAAAGATTCATTAAGACTGGCTATCTCTTCCTGTTGTTTGTTTAAAGGCATTAATTTTGTCAAAAGTTGCTTAGGAGTTCTGAGTAGTCCTTTACGATGCATGGCGAGTTCGGCTATCCTACATTCAAGTTCAACGAAATCATTTAGGGATGGAGTGTATACCTCCAGGTCGGATGAAGAGACATCCGTCCTGTCTGACCTATGGCTGGCTCATCATCGTCTGAATCATCATCAATGCTTTTCACCATGAAAGCCATCTCATCTTCCTTCTCGTCAGATGTGTCCTCCAGCCATTCTTCTTCCTCAGCTACCAAGACAATTCCCGCGTCCTTGCGCTGTGAGAGCTGAAATTTTTTCTTGTAGTATTCAGTATTTTTTCTTTTTAGGTCTGAAGCATTCAGAAGCGAAGTGACCCGGCTTGCCACAGTGAAGCACATCTTCAATACTTCATATTTCTTAGTTTCAGCCTCTTCACGGGCGGCGAACTTCTGTTTACCGCTCGAGGTTCGTTGTTGTTTGAAGGAAGAAGATGATTTTGGCGCTCATCTTATTGACCGTCTCTGAGATCATAGCAGTTTCTTTCTGATTGATTCGAGTTCGTCCCAGATTCTTGGTCAGATTCGGCGTGTCAGAAGTGTCAGATTGTACGACCTCCTTTCTTTAGAAGTTCTTGAGCTCCTGTTGCTTGACATAGAGGTCACAAGTGCAATTGGTTCCATGTCGACATTCGTTTTCCCTTCGTTCTTGATTTCTTTGGCATACTGCGAGTATTGTGAGAGATTATCATGTAAGGAGAGAATATCCATAGCATCCAGATCTTTGTTCTTTGAACTGTGGAAAGGAACTTGATGTTGTGTTCGAGATTGAAACGTTGGATGTTGCTCTTTCTTATCTCGTTGATGATGGTCAGGAAACGAAGTTAAACATCTCGAAGTTCCTCCCCCTCCTTAGCTTTGAAGGAGTCATGCGCAGTGAGAATGCTGGACTTCTTAGACAGGTTGCTAACTTCTGTCCCGGCCATCATTTTGCATACTTCATCCCAATTTTTCTTTGCAGTGACCATTGCGTCGACTTGCTTGTAGACATCATTGGGTAGGGCCTGAAGTACATAGTGTCGGGCAAGCTTGTTTGCTCTGGCTCGTGCTCTCTCAGCATCATTGTATTGACTAGGGTCCTTAGGAGTTCTCATCTCTGGAATTGGAGGAACAACATCGGGTGAGCAGGGACGATGTCCAAATTGAGCAGGCCTTCAAAAATGGAGGAAAGCATGTCATTGCGAGGTCTGCATCCTTGATTTCTATGAAGTTGATGAATCGTTGCTTCCATATGCCGTACTCTCCCCATCTTTGTGGTGGTGCACGGTTGTCAGATGCAATGGCAAGACTGTCCATGTTTTTTGTTTGGTAATGATCGTTAAACGCGTAATAGATACGAAACGAAACGCTTTAGTTTTGAATGATATATAGTCAAGTGTGAGTAATTTCGAGTGTTGAGTCTAAGTAGGTAATTTACTTAATGAATTTGTCGCAATTTAAAAATTTGATGAATTTTGTGTAATGCTTGAGGATCGGTCGATTTGAGTTATATGAAATTAAAATTTTAGTCTACCCAATTTGAATGCTTGATCGATTCTAATTTTGTAGAGGCAAGCTCGGCGATTGGTCCTAAGTGTTGAGAATCGGGCAACTGAAATTGAATTTAGTGTTCTAGAATCGGGCGAAAGTGTGATTCGTACAGTATAGACCCCAAAGGCTATAATCGGGCGACAGAATGGGAATCGGCGAAAGAGTTTAGAAAAGATTAGTTTCGATCAAAAGGTGGATTCGATTTGAATAATTCGTCTCGATCGATAGAATGAGAAGGTTCGGGCGAATTTGGTCCAAATTGATTTCGTTTCGATTGACTAAGATTGAATTGGCTAATTGGACGATTGAGTTTCAGGCGATAAAGTAAATGAATTGGACTTTCGCCGAGAAATGTATCGGGCGAAACTGTGAAATTAGCGAAAAATTCCTTGAAACTCAAATTGATCGAAACTCCTCACAGTGGGTTTCGGTTGAAACCTTCAAACTCGATGGTACTGTTCTATCCTGTAATACCGTAAACTTTTAATGCGGGATTTTGACGTCATCAATATAATTTGTGAATTAAGATCGATTTTTTTATAATTTCAAATAATGTCCGAAAATAATAATACCAGTATTTATAATGTTAAAACCATAAAATTACAATAATAAAATAATGATAAGGACTTAACGTTGGGCTATTTGACACTTAGTTAGGCCCAAGTTTTGCAAAGAAAACATGAGAACTAGTTACTTATACCTTAGGGAAAGTTACGTCATTAACTTGTCCTATCATCTCTAACTTCAAGGTCTTAATACTTATCTAAGACATATGTTTCCCTGTGAAAACAATTAGTAAGAAGGACTCTCAAAAAACAAAGCAACGTCGAGTGGAGAATTCAGCAACTAGGAGAGTTAGCAAATCGAAAATCGGATAGAGGTATGGCAAAATTTTCAGGATTTCTTAATTCAGTAATGCTTAGCATGTTTTCACTATATATGTACAGTTTAATACACGACTTTATGCAATCATAAGAGCTCGAATTCTAACTTGTTTAGAAAACCCTAAGTTTTGAGAATCATTTCAGATTCATAACTGTTTATGTAAAAAGAAGCTTATTTGAAGCATGGCGATATTTTCTAGGAGTTCTTATGTTCTATAGATCATGGTGTTTCTTAGAATTTATATTCTGGGCGTACGATTTTCAGGAATTGAAATCACTTGGAAGATGATGAGATGTCGAGATGCATATACATGTCGACATATGAAAATTGTAGGAAGATGCGATATGCATCATAAAAAGTCGATAAGTATAATGGCTAAAGATTTCGACATTTACCTTTTCAAAGACCTCGACATTTATAAATCTCGAGATATAGCTTTTAAAGAATTCGACACTGCCATAACTTCGACATTATTAGGAATCGACAAGAGGGTCTCGACATTTCACATATAACTTCGATATTTAGATGTCTCGACATTTATATTTGTTTTTAGAGGGTCTCGACATTGTATAATAAGTTCGACATTTACTCCCCAACAAAATATTTCGATTGGCCTTGTTAATGATTTTGAGATGCGATATTTCTCTCTAGGAAGATGTCGAGATTCAATAGGTTTATGCTAAATAGATTCCGAGGTGTGTATTTCCCTAGACTTCGACATTAGATATTAGTAAGGTTTTGATAAGCTATATAGGTCTCGATATCTATTTATTTTACAAAGGAGCTCGACATTTTCATTATACTCGACATTATCATAGATTTCGAGATAAAAGACCTCGTCATGGGTAAGATGTCGAGATAGGATATTGTTCGACATTATATCTCAGGATCTCGACATATAAAGCATGCGACATCTTCATAGGTCTCGACACTCACAAAGAATGTTTCGGTACTTAGATAAAAAAAAAACTGTCCGATATTATTTATTCAAAGTTTTCAATATTTAATGAATTTTTAGCATTTCTAGGAATTTTAGGGTTTTCGATATTTTAGGGTTTATTGTTTTTTTGGGATTTCATTATTTTTAGGCTTTTATAATTTTAAAGTTTTGATAATTTTAGCATTTTCAGAATTTATATAACTTAGTAGATTAATATGAGAATTTTATTATATTCAGAGGACCGAAATATAGGACTAAACCAGACTCCGTATTTGATTATAGCAGAGGAAAGGTAGGTGGATCATCCATCTACAATACGTAAACACATGTGTGATCTATGTGTTTTCATGTGATTCAATGATTTACGTGACTTATGTGACTTACGTGATTTACGTGGTTACCTGTTTTACGTACGTGTTATATAAATCATGCTTTGATGAGATTTCTATATATGCCTGGCATGGCACGTGCATATCACTGAGGGCGAGAGATGGTTTCCACCGTATTGAGACAGTGATGATTTGAGGTATTGTTAAGTGGGGGTAGATTGAGATTATTGTGACGACTGTTAGGCTCACAGATCACCTGGCCGAGACAGACGTGATCGATCTGTCTACTCGGATGTGGTCGGTTCGAGGTGCAAAACGCCAGATGATTATATATATATGGATACGGGCTTGATCGCCCATGATTTATTGTGGAAGAGACGACCTGGTAGGTGGCCATTGACGTGATCGATCAGTGCACTAACGGCGTAGCTTACCGCTGATACGGGTGGAATCACGTGACCACCCATGATATTTATGCGCGCGTGAGCCTAACCATGGGCCCCATATTGTGATGTGAGATAGGAATGTGGGAAAAGAAAGAGTGTGCATGGCATGTGAGATATTGGGATAGGGATTGAGCGCACACTTGCATACATGCATTTATTCACCTACTGGGCAAATCGCTCAGTGTTTACGTGTTGTAGGTACTGAGTCTGACGCTAATATTCGCCGAGACTGAGGCGGCTGGTGGCGGTGCTCCACGGACTTTTTGAGGGCGGGGCCGTACATGGATGCGACCTGTGGAGCGGTTTAGGGTCTTGTTATTTTGTTATTTTGGGGCTTCGGCCCGTGTACAGGGATGACAATGTAGACGTATATTTATAGTAATATATATTATTTTAGGAAAAAGTTTTAATTAGACGGGCCTTCCGCGGCTTGCGTTGCGGAAATCCCCCAATAACCTTAATTATAAAAGTAGGGCCGCCACATATCCGTTACCCAAAAGTGATGAACAGTTCAGTAAAAACCAGATTTTCAGACTCGTTTTTTGCTCAAATCCTACTCAAACTTGACTGAGATCAACGTGAAAGAACATAAATGTACTCAATATCAGTTTTCTAACATACTAGAGGTAAGAAATCACTGAAAAGGATTTGAAAAACACCCAAAAATAGTGAAAAATCGAAAATGGTTTTCAAGCAAAAACTTCGTCAAATCACGTCAGAATCGAGCAAACTCGGACTAATTGGAAGATATTTATCCGCGTTAGGCTCTGATACCACTTGTTGGCCTTTTTATTACCAAACAAGGATCAAAAGAAACGATTGAATGTGTAAAACATGAAGAACACCTTGAGTGCATGTTAGTGTGTGTTTTTCTTTGGAGAAGTACAAGGTGGCTTACTTTGATTTCTTTTGATAAAACCCTAATTAGGGTAAGTGGTACCGCAAGTATCTGGTACTCCCTCTGTCCCAAACGGTTTTGGACATTTGGAAGTTGGCACGAGAATTAAGAAACTGAATATTTAATAATATAGTGTGATGAAAAGGTAAAAAAGTGTATATTTTGGCACGTTTTTTAAGAATATTTAATATTATTATATTGATGTTGTGTAATTTTTTTGCTAAATAAGAAAATGTCCAAAGATGTGGACGCCCGATTTAGTAAAATGTCCAAAATGGTTTGGGACGGAGGTAGTATATTAAAGCCCGATATAAAACTCCTACATAATATCATATGTCACTCCAAACTACTACAACCCATTAAATAAACACATATAAACCCAAGATTACATAAATTGAAGGATGCTACAAAATATTCCTAACAATTGCCTTTTAATTTATTTATCCAATAATAAATTAGTTTTAAGGATAAAACTTAATTAATTAATAGAAAAAGAAAAAAAGGTAGTATGATCTGAGTAGGTGCGATTTCCACACAGTGTTTTGGGATTACTGTTCCATTGATCGACCTTCATTATTTACGGCGGCGGCGCCCGGGCTGTTGGCCAAGAAGAGGAAAACAGGGAGAATGGAGACCTCTACCCAGGCTGCTGAGCTAGTGACCACTCCTAATGGGGAGATGACAAAGCCCCAAAATCGCACACACCCACGACTCCAGCGCCTACCTTGAGTGATGTACATCGATGATTGAACAATAGATAGCAGTACCAAACACTCTAAGGGAATGAAGGAACCGGAGATTCTGACCGAGGCTATACGGGATTGGAACATAAAGGATTGAATGACCAAAAGAGTAAACAGAAAGACGGAACAACACAATCGGTTTGGAAGCACTTTGATATTTCTAAGCTGCGTAATGGGGAAACAAAGCTCGTTATATTGAACTAGAGCAGGCTGGGGACTTGAAATGGGCATATCGCACCAGAGGACATTGTGAGGAAGTTCAGTATTGAATTCTGCGATGATTTGCTATGTCCTGGGATCTAATCCTCCTTTTGCGATTATGAATGTTTTCTGACTAGAGTCTGGAGAAACATGGGTTACAGAAAGTGATGTAAGTTAGGGCTGGAATGTTCCTGGCCAAATTTGATAGTGAGGAAACTAGGGATATGATACTACAATCTGAGTTGTAGCATTTTGACAAGAAACCAGTCATAATTGCCCCGTGGACAGCACACACACAGTTAAGAAAGTGGATGTTGATAAGGTGCCTGTAAGGGTTCAATTTCCACACTTGGGATTGAAATACTGGGGGGTGAAAGGACTAAGTAAGATCGCCAGCTGGTGGGCATACAAATTATGGCTGATCAGACACAATGAACAAAGAACGAATCCAATATGCTCGGGTGTTAGTAGAGGTAGATTTGAAGAAAGAATTGAAGGAAAGAGTTACCTTCCTCAATGAATCTGGGCAGTTAGTTGAGCAAGAGGTAACTTATGAACGGAAACCTATCAAGTGTACAAACTGTGGGAAGTTGGCCATGCCTCTGAAGTACGCAGGAAGAAATTAGGAAAGAATGGCAACCAACAGATGAGACAGCACCTATACCAGAAGAGAAAGGAAAGGAACCTATTTCTAACGATGCCGAAGATGGATGAAAACACAAGGGCGTAGAAAACTGCAGATGAGTGGCTCTATTATCTCAGAAGATAACCCTCCACCGAGGACATATATGAAAACACTTAGCCAAATCAGAGAGAGTCCAATTCCTGCGGGGATTGAACCTAATAGGCAGAAACCTCTTATTTTAGACCAATGGAAGTGTAGTGATCCTAGTCAGAGGGGCTTATGCCCCTAATGGATAAAGCAATCCTATGGAATGTGAGGGGTATGAATACCCCAAATAAATAGGCTGAGATTCGACTGCAGTGTGGCAAGCTTCAGTCAAGTCTTGTATGCCTGGTCGAAACTAAAATACAAAAGGAGAGTTTGAATGGAATTTGGAGCGTTGGTTCAATGGATGGAGTTGCACATAATCTTAGTCATCACCCTAATGGTAGAATTCTTTTATTGTGGAAAAATGATGGACAGTGACTGTGTTAAAACAAACAAATAAGATGATTCATACGCAGATTGTGAGATATGGGGCTATTATCTATATGACCTGTATTTATGGGCATAATACCAATTCAATGCGAGAGGCTCTGTGGGATGATATCAGCGAAATACAACAGCCTAATGACCCATGGATTGTATGGGGCAATTTCAATAATGTTCTATCTATTGAGGATAGACTGGGAGGATGTCCAGTTCAAGCTACTGAATATGAAGCATTGCGCAATGTACCCGGGACTGTGAGCTCGAGGAGATTCGAAGGAAGGGTAACCATTATACATGGACTAACAAGCAAAAAGCAGAAGCAAGAATCTATAGTAAATCGACTGGCGTTTGGGAATTCTCAGTGGATACAGCAATTTATGGATACTGAGGCCTATTTCTTGAATAAAGGTGTATCTGATCATACCCCTATAGTGCTTAAATGCCTTGGAACCAAGCTGCAGATTAGTAAAGATTTTAAGTTTTTTAATATGTGGGTGGAATCCCCCCAATATCTGGATATTGTAGCGCAACATTGGAGCAAAGCCAGTGTACAGAGTCCTAGAGGCAGACATATTATACAGCAACTGAAGAAGATTAGAAGACCATTGAGGGAACTCAATAAAAACCACTTGCCAACATAGTCCAAACTACTGAAAGGAGGCGACATGAATTAGAGGATACACAGACTATGCTTAACAATGATCCGCTGAATGGAACATTGATTGACAAAGAGAGGGCCATTGCTGAGGATTTCAGTTTTCTTAGCAAAGCATGTACGAAGTATCTGGCGTAGAAAGCTAAAGTGCTTGGCTAAGGGATGGAGACCAAAATATTAGGTACTTCCATGTGCTAATTAAGCAAAGAGTGTATGAAATAGGATCAACTCTGTGGAGACAGCTGAGGGAACAATAGTAGTGGAACCAAGAGCTATTGTATCCCATTTTATTAATTGTTACCAGGAGCTTTTGGGGACGGATTAATGGACAACTGGAGGAGATTGATGACTATGTAATAGCACAAGGAGTACCTTATCTGTGGATGATCAGGTCAGCCTCACAGCCCCATTTTCCAGGGATGAAGTCAAGCAAGCAATATTTCTATCCATAGCAATAAAGCTCCAGGGCCTGATGGATTTAATTGTGAGTTCTTTAAATCTGCTTGGATCATTGTTGGGGAGGATTTGATAGATGCCGTGCTAGAGTTCTTTACAGGGGGAAGAATAGTCAAGGCGCTGAATCAGACTACCATCACACTTGTGCCAAAGAATGATAATCCTAGAACTGCACTTGACTATTGACCAATTGCATGTTGCAATACTGTCTATAAGTGTATATCTAAGCTGATGTGTACCAGATTAAGAAGAGTACTACCCAACCTTACACATGATAATCAGGGAGCGTTTGTACCTGGAAGATCTATTGGTCATAACATCATGCTTAGCGAGGAGTTACTGAGACTTTATAACAGAGGGAATGTGTGGCAGCCCCGCCTTCCACCACTACATTCTACACTAGTCTATGCGACTAATGTCCTACTAATGAAATAGATAGTACGAAATTTCGAATAAAATTTTTCCTTTCATAAAAAGGAATCCTAACGGTCCTACAAAATCATCCTGGGTCCTATTTACATAGGAAGGTGCGCAAGCGTGTCAAAATAAAACTATCTACTGGACCTCCACCAGGTCGCATCCATGCACACACTTCCATCTCAAAAGGCCCCGGAAGCTTCAAAAGTTGGCCTTGCCTTGAAAATGATCACGTACCGTGATCGCGGGGTCCTACAACACATAAAACGTGGAATGAGCTTATAGAGCTCAGTAAGTGAAAATCATGCATGCAATGCACGTGACCTAAATAGCGAGGCATCCGCGCCAATGCTATCTATTTCTCACATTCTCCTGGCCTTTCTCACATTCTTCTTGACTTTCATAACATATTTGGGCCCTCGGCTTTCAATCTTACTATGCACCATATAGACTCAAAACCCTAAGGTACAAATGGCAGTACACACACTGGGAGGCTAACCCGAGTACTCAATCTGTGCGTAACCCTATGGTGCCTTTCAATCCCAATCCGGTACACACTGAGAGGCTACTAGTGCCTTTCAATCCCAATGCGGTCCCACTGAGAGGCTAATAGTGCCTTTCAATCCCAATGCGGTCCCATTGAGCGGCTAATATGCCTTTCAATCCTAATGCCGTCCCATTGAGAGGCTAACCCGGGCACACAAATTTCGTCTAACCCTAAGGCGCCTTTCATCCCAGTGCGGTCTGACACTCGGGCGCTTCTCACATGTTATCTTACTACGAGGTCGCCAAACACTCGAGGTTCCCTCGGTGCGCTCATACCCTCGAGTCGCATCCTCCAGGTTGCATTTCCCGCTACGGGGTATTCCCCCTACCTTTCGTGAATCAGGTAATTCGGCTTTGTGTATCGTAATGGTAGCATAGAAGAGCCTTGACTCATCATTGAGTCGACACAAATGCCTATATCGGCAAATATACATATCGCTTTCAAGCGATCTTATTCTCATGCACGCTATCTTACTGACTCTCATACTAGTCGTGTGTGCACATGTTTATGCCATGATTCATGTAAACATGCGTGCAATATTCATAAAATAATTTACGTCACATAAATCACGTAAATTTACGTCACATAGAAAACATGAAAGTCACATAAAATCATGAAAGGCACATAGACACATATTTTATACACATAAAATTATGTGTGTAGGTGCGATTTCCACTTACCTGGTATCCTTAGCTACATTGTTCAGTAAATCGGTAACCTTCAAACCCTAAGTATAGAAACATATAAAATTAGGGTTTGTTAGTCTAGTTACAGTTTCACTAAAATGGCTTAATTAAGAAAACCCAGTTTTGATTTCTATAAAATTCAAAATTAAAACTTCAGAATTTAAAACAGTATATAACATTTTGAATTAACCTTGAAATTTAATCTCGACATATGTAAAGATTTCGATAAATTTGGCATAAATCTCGGCATTACTCAAAATAAACCTCGACATCATACACACTACTATAGCCCAAAAAAATCTCGACATGGAGTTTATGCATGAATCTCGACATCGTTATTAAATCTCGATATGTATTATAAATTAAATCTCAAGAGGGGTGTGCCGAGATTTAGATAGATGTCGAGATGTATACAAATTATAACAAGATTTCGATATGCTTCTAAAGTAAATCTCGACATTTAAATTCTATAAATCTCGACATGAGATAGATGTCGAGATGTAAAGTCTGACATTGCATATAAGGATTTCAAAAGTTCATTCCAAAGATGAAACTCGATAGTTACCCTAGGATTTCGAGATAGTATATACATGCACTCGAGATTGATTAAATCATTCACATAGATTTCAGAAATTTCAACATATATTCGAATTTTTATCTCGAGATGGTGTCTGAATTTTTACTCGACATTTTTTCCTTCTATCTTCATTTCTTAAATCTCGGCATCATTCTTATCAATTTACAAGGTCTCGACATTTTACTATACTGGAAATCTTATCATCCGCAAACACCTTTTGATATAAAATCATCTAATCTTTCGATCAAAAACCTACTTTTCAAAGAACACAATAAACTTTTTCAACATATTTAAGTCTTTCAAAACTCAAGGCATCGGGTACAAATGAAGTTTCGTATTCCATACTCTCTTAACATGCTTAATTATAAATAAAACATGAACTTAAAGTAATAAATCATACCTCTTGTGATTTTTAAGAATGAATACTCGTTCCAGTGTTCGCCTCCTTTCTATTGTAGGGTTTTTCGAAATTTGTAACTGAAATATGTTGATTTCTTCTAGTCCTTTATCTAGGTGTTGCGTATGATGTTAGATATGACATCGAAATTTTCTTAGTTCTTATCCAATGTGTGATTGGTCCTTATTCCTAGAATATGTATTTCCATCGATTTCTCTCTACATCACACATATCAATTGAAACTACTTGCTTTGTTGTCACCTAATCCTAAGTTAACGTGTGGAAGTTATCAAGTGACATGGAAGTCATGTTAACCTTATCTTATTCTAACTAATTGGATTATTATATAATTACTTCATTTTCCTTCTATCCTAGGTTTCGAAATACATGGAAAACCTTAGACCAATAATATTTTGGCATTCTTCTATCCTCTCATCTCGATACTTCAAACAACTTCATCTCGAGTTTTTAAGATACAGAGTTCAAGGATGTCGAGCTTCCATAGCTATTGATTTCGAGATTAAAATGTCGAGCTCTAGAATTTCGAGCTTCATTAATTTTAAGTTCAAAGATTTCGAAATCCTAATTGTTCGAAATTCTCTCATCTCACAATTCTTCTCTTGCTAATTTACAGATCTCGAGATGTGTTTTGAAATTACCCTGACTAATTTTTGCTCCCCAAAACGTATCAATACTTGATATACTAAATTCAACTTTCTAGTCTAGCATGCCATGTACTAGAGACCCTAAATAATAACTAGCCTAAATTCAAAATCTACCTTCCCATAGTACATGTCATGGTAACGTATAGCATGAAATAAATTAGGCACATAAAAATCATAAAGCATGTTCCATGAGTCACGTAAGCCGTAATTCGTGAAACACATAAAAATTATAAATCACACAATATGAAATCATATAGACACATGAATCACTTAAGAGCATAAAAGTATGAAAGCATCATATCATAAATATACTAATTAATCCAGTAAAGTTCTTAATTGACCATTTTTATTGCTAATTAAATCGTAAATCCGTAACTATATTTACGGGTATTACATAATGCTTCACCTAGATGGATGATGAAGATTAATCTTAGGAAGGCTTTGACACTGTGGAATGGCAGTTCCTGATCAGCCTCCTAAACAAACTAGATTCCCAGTTAAATTTGTAGCTTGGGTTAAGGAATGCATCACAACAGTGACTTATAAGTTGGCTATCAATGGCAGTCTTGAAGGGAACATCATGGGGCTAGAGGCCTGAGCAAGGTGATCCTATATCACCCCTGTTATTTGTGTTGGTTATGGAATACCTCACAAGAAAGCTTTTGTTGGTTGCGAAACAAGAGAGCTTCGGTTTCCACCCCCTATGTAAGCAGAACAATTTGGTGAGCTTGTGCTTTGCGGATGATCTCCTTATTATGTGCAAGGCTCATCTAAAGTATGTGGAACTGATAACTGCGAGCTTAGAGCATTTTAGCAAGACCTCAGGCCTCACTGCAAACACCATGAAGTCAAACATTTATATCGCAGGCACCAACCATGCTACAAAGAGCAGCTTCTTGGATGACTGGATTTGCTGAGGGTAAATTCCCCATGAAGTACCTTGGGGACCTATCTCACCCACCAAATGGAGCAGATCAGAGTGTGAGGCTCTAGTGGACAGAATTGTGAGAAGAATATCCTGTTGGACCTCAAGGAATTTATCTTATGCTGGACGATGTTGCTTAATAAACTCGGTTTGCTGTCTCTACACAGCTACTGGGGGTTTATTTTCCTGTTGTCGAGAGGTGTAGTGATGAGGATCGATCAAAAGTGCCGAGAATTCCTATGGGGAAGAGGAGTTGGAGGGAAAATCAAAGCGCAGGTCGATTGGTATACAGTCTGCTTGAAAAAACAGCACGGTGGCCTTAATATTAGAGACTGCGGGACATGGAACTATGTCAGCATTGAAGACATATATGGGATATTACAAGGAAGAAGGATAATCTGTGGATAAAATGGCTTCACAATGTATACTTGAAGGGACAAGAGTCAGAGACATGTTTCGAGATGGTTATCATATGGGTGTATGGACATCAACTGCAGATGGTAGTTATACTGTCAGTTCAGGATATAAATGGCTCAAGGGAATAGGGACAAGTTTGGCCCGGCAGTGGCTATCTGGAGTAGATGGAATCGACCTAAGCATGCGTTTATACTGTGGCTAATTATGCACCAGAGGTTGCTCACTAGGGACAGATTGCTGCAATGGAGGCTCTCTGTTCGGGATATGCGCTGCTTGTTGTGTTTAGATGGTGATGAAAGTATTGCACACCTAGTCTGTTCCTGTTCATATAGTAAATGTCAGTCAGAAGCTAGCTTGTGGCTACAGATTCGGTTTTTGATGACTATGTTAATTGGGAGCGCATGTTAGTTCGTCTAGGGAAGATTAAAGTCCTGTCGCAAAGATACAGATTGCAGGCATGGCTACAGTTGTTTATGGTTTATGGAAGGAGCGGAATGCTAGGCTACATAGTAGAGGTGCACGAGATAATGCATCTGTTGGTCCCGAAATGCACCAAACAAGGAATCAAAGAGGCTTGATGGAATGAAAAAGGGAGAGTTTCTCACCTTTGAGTGTGTGTAGTGTGTGAAAACTAGGGTTAGCCTTTGATCTTTGATTACCTTTCAAATGGTGTTGGTAATACCTTATATACCACATTAACCCTTGGTATATTAAGGCCCAAGCACCAAAAATTAAATAATTACAATCTAGTCCAAAGCCCTAGCTAAGATAATTACCAAATTAATCACAAGACTTGAACTATTGACACAATCAACTAATATCCTAACAATCTCCCCTTTGTGTCAATTGTTGGGAGTCTTGGATCTTGGGCGTTGGGATGGTGGATTAGCGTGTGGGTGTTTCGCGAAGTCCTAGCTTGAACTCGAAGGCGCGGAGATTCCTTCGAAGACCATTCGATCTGCTATAGTGTCGATGAACTTCGCGAACTTGGATCGGCAGAGTGGATCTTCTTCCGAAAGGATGCGGCAAATTCTCATGAGTTTGTCTTGGATGATGGTGAGCGTCCCATCCGAGAATTTTGCCACTTCGGAGCAGCGCGGGAGCCTCATCTTTCCTTTGTAGTTCGAGTAGGCGACCGCCGGATCATCTCCGTCGATCACATCGCCCTCTCGATAGTCGTCTGCGTTTTTGAAAGATGGGCGAGTCAAGTTTACCTTCTTCAGATGTGTTCCACCGCCATTTGCAGATCGTGGGGGGCGTAGAATCTGACCTGCCGAGCATGTGGCGCTTGAGAGCCACATATCCCATGGTGACCGGTTCAGCACGTACGAGATGTCCAGAACTTCTGAGGACGAGTCTGAACTGTTTCAGGGATTCCAGCATGCTGTATATGTCACCCAGGCGCAGAAACTTGAAGTCCGCCTCACTGACTTCACTGTAGCTCTCATCCTGCCTCATTACTGTGAAGACTGGGTAGTGGACAGGTCCTTTCGACTCGTGGCGGAGGTCAGTGACTTTGCAGATGGGGGCCCGATTCATTTCCAGAGCGATGTTTTCCTCATCGGATAGTGTCTTCTTGTGCACTTGTTGCAAAGAAGGCTCCATCGATAGAGCTGCTTCTTTTTCTCGCTCCAATTTTGGATGTTCATCAGCTCATACTCGTCGAAGGTTGTGACGATCTTCTCTTGCGCCGCCAGATCCTCTTCTGATCTCTTCTTGAAAAGGTGCGGTGTTCTTTTGTTTTCCCACGGTGCTTCCGGTATATCCACCGTGGGCACACCGTTTTGAGCAGCAGGAGCCTCAGTTTGCTGCGCGCTTGGAATTGTAGGATGTTCTCGAGCTCCGCAGGTTCAGCGTCGTACTCTTCTCCGTTCTCGTCGTCTGCGGTGTTGATCAGCGTGAACGAGGCTTCCTTTAGCAGACGTCGAGCGTTTTCCACCAACTTCCTGGCTGCTACTGCATCGGCGGGTGTGTACAGCCATTCATCGTTGAAGATGTAGGCCTCGATCTCGTTTTGCGTGCAGTAGACGTCCTCGGAAGCCAGGTTGGAATCGAAGTCGAGAGGGGTATGGGTATGTGATGGCGAGGGTGTTGCGTCGGAGGAGTTTGTGGATTGTGGGGATGGTTGTGGTGGAGATTCAGGTGGTTCGGTTGAGGTGACGGTTTTGGCAAGGATGATTTGGGTAACGGGTGGTGTAGATGTGGTGGTGGCCTCTAACGTCGATGTGACAGTTAGAGGTTCCGAGTTGGTGGGTGGAGACTGGGTGGAGGTGGTCTCTAACGTCGATGTGACGATTAGAGTTTTGGAGACGGCAGTGTGTGATGGTGAGGGTGATTTGGTTAATGACTCGGGGTTAATGGGATGGGATTTTGGCTAGTGGGGTGTGAGGTTTCTGTTGCGGGTGCGTTTCAGGTCCAGAGGAGGAGGGCAGCGTCGATTGTACGAGTCCTTGGGATTGTGCGCCTAGCTGCCTATTCTCCCCCTCGCGGCGATCTTGATCATCGTCTTGATCGTCGCGCCTAATCCCGCTAGTCTCGACTTGAGTGCGGCAAGACATGGTTGTGTCATGATCTTCTTCATCTGCTGTTCCTCATCGTCGAGTTCCGTCATTGACTCGAATCTTGCTCTGAGGATGTAAAAGAGCTCCTTGGCGGAAATGGAGGAGAGAACAGCTTCCGCGTCCTCATTTTGCTTCGGTGGTGGCATCTCCGGGTCACACCTTTGCCTTTGTCGATTGTGGACGCCTCGAGACGCGCGTAGACTTTATTAAGAATTGACGCCTCAAGAGTCTTTGCAAACCTTGAAGGCGTGTCTCTAGCGTGTCTCGGTGATGAATTGGGGTAAGTGTAACATGTTGGAATCACGAAGAAATCCAACTGACACCGACTCGGTGAATATAGCCGATCGGCCGCCCGTTTGCACAGGACGGAAAAGACGGGGTCACTCAGACTTCCCGTTGGCATCATCGATGAGACAGACTCAATCGAATGATGGCTTAGGCTCACGGTTGTTGTGATGTTGGCCGTGCTAGGTCTTCCGCTCTCAGTCACAGAGACATCACCGAGCGTTCCGACAGAGTCACGAAGACTCTGTGGTGCGGTAATAGGTGTATGTGTCCTACAAACGTAAGAAATTATGGGGAGTGAGGGCACTACACTCGATGTGCATGAAGAGGATGCAGTCTGAGGCGAGGGACTGCTTGTTTCAACATCGATCATCTCCAAGTGGGATGTCGATGGCATAAGTGGACTCCTCGGGAATGAAATATCTTCCTGTGGAGAGGAAGATAAGTGGATTAGTGGGGACGTTTGCGTGGTTGAGCCAGATGCCACGTCTTCTACTCGGGAGGTGAAACACATCACCTCCTGTACCTACTGGTTCGGCTCGGCTTATTTGTGGCTGAGGAGGTCGATCGTGTTTTTGTTTCGATTGACGCTCCGTGGGACGGCTTACGTCATCCTTACACGACCGTTTTTTCGGAACTCGGGTGGAAGAGAATGCGGCGTGACTCAATGACTTTTTGGAGGTGGTGGGGGGGTTTTGGCTAGTCCCGGGGGTTAGGAGCAGGGGGGTTGATCTGCTCCGTGGGGACAGTGGAAAGTGGTGAGGGCTTTCGCGAAAAGAAGCTGCGGAGGCACGGTATGCTCGGACGTGCGGGTTGGTTGGGTCGGCGTAGGCGAGAACATCGTCCGGAATTACCATTGCGTGTCGATCCTTCGCCGGAGTGTTCTTCTTGGCGAACTTCTCGACGGTGGGGATTTGGAAGTGTTCCGCTGCCGGACGGATGCGGATGTGGTGGAGTGCAAGCGGAAGTGTTGATGAGGCTGGGAGCCACCGCATGTAAGGGACGAACCGGTTCGTGACTCCCTTGGCGACTTCCGGTCGCGACGCTGGATCATGGAGACTAGATCCATCCAGATGATGTCGGCGTAGTTGTACTTGCGGTTGTGAGCGATGCCGGTTAGGATGGTGAGGATTTGAAAGTTTCCGCAGTCTGTCCAGCATGCTTTCCTGACATGCATTTGTTTACCAGCAGGTACAGAGTTCGCCAGTAAATTTCGGGGTGGTGACTTCACTGAGGACAAGTGGGCCTTTCTTCTTCTTGGTATCTGGTTGATAGCCCAGTCTGTCAATGTCTTCAATGAGTTGGTCGTGTGTTGGCAGTGGATCGTAGGGTGAGTAGACAGGGAGCTGAAGTACTTCTTGGACTATTTTGCGAGTGAGGACCACCGTTTCTTGATCAATTGGGCAGATAAGGTTTTGACAAGATGGAGTGGTCCAGCTATCTGCAGCGTATGCCAGAATTGTTGAAGGTACACTTGTGCTTCTGGCTCGCCATGAGTGAGGGCGTGGCGAAGTGGGTGCCCTTTGAGGATTTCGATAATGACGGGGGCATCGCACCGAAAAACTGTCCAGTCCACCATGTAGTTGTTGGGAATCAGGGCCGCCCATTGACTTAGTAGGAAGATCTGCTCGGGTGGTGAGACATAGGTACGTGCGTGGAGTTCGATGCGAGCGACGTCCCTTTGGATTGCAGCCGCCTCAAGTGCTTCAAGTGTACTTTGATCTTTGTCAGTCATATCTGTTTTTTTACCGTAATCGTAAAATGATTAGTACTGACTAAGTCGCGAAAATGATAAAACGAGACATAGAATGCCCCAAAATTAAAAAAAAAGAAAAAATTCACATTAAAGCTAATTTAGGGTCCTTTTGAAATAGTTGTTAAGATTGAAATTTGTCATGTGATGGCGAGTTTCGACACTAAGATAACACATAGACATGTCAAGAAAATTTTCGCATTTTGTGTAAAGGAAAATTCGCATATCAAGGAAAAGTTTCTAAGATAGAGAAAATTTCCGCACGTTGTGTAATGTAATGGAAAGTTCGCTAAGTGTAATATGTAGAAATTTTCGCACGCAGTGTTACTTTTCGCATATCAAGGAAATTTCGCAGATAGAGTACATTTTCTCATGCTGTGTGAAGGTTCGCATGTAATGGAAAATTCGCTAAGTGTAACACGAAGAAATTTTCGCATGTATTAGGAAACTTTCGCAAGCGATAGCACATAGACATGTCGAGAGTAATTTTCGCAGATTGAGTAAAATTTCGCAAGTGATAGCACATAGACATGTCATGAGAAATTTTCGCAGATGTGTAAAATTTCGCAAGTAATAGCACATAGACATGTCGTGAGATATTTTCGCCGATTGAGTAAAATTTCGTAAGTGATAGCACATAGACATGTCGTGAGAAAGTTTCGCAGACTGTGTAAATTTCGCAAGTATGGAAAATTTTCGCAAGTCAAGAGATCTCGCACGTTGTCAAAATTTTTTTTTTCGCATGCAATGAGAAAAATTCGCAAATTATCTACATAGACAATCGAGAGATATTTTCTCATATTTCAAGGAAATTTCGCACACAGTATATCCATGAATTTTCGCATATAATGAAAATTTCGCATGTGAAGTGTTTTCTCATTCAGAGTGAATTTTCGCATGTATCAAAGAGATTTCGCATATAAGGAAAATTTTCGCAAGTTAAATGGAAGTTTCGCGGAGGGAAAAATCTTTGTGGATTGAGAAAAATATATATATTTTTTTGGTTCACTGTAGTGCGAAATAGTGAAGATGCGAAAATATGTATTATGAAGTGAAGTGTATGAGATTTTCGCGGGGCTTCACATGCTGTAGCAGCGAAATTTTAACACAGTTGTAAATTCTCGTATGAAGTTTTCGCAGGTTCTTAGTCACTGTAGCAGCGAAACTTTTACCATTAGAGATTTCTCGGATAAACTTTCGCGGGAACTCACTCACTGTAGCGCAAGAAATTTCTCGGATAAAATAAAAGTTTCGCGGGCTTATCTCACTGTAGCAGCAAAATTTAACGATTAAAGCATTTTTTCTAAGAATTTTTCTCGGTGAAGAACACAGTGCGAAAAGTGCGAAACAACGCAATGAATTTTTGCCTTAGACCTACTCAAATCTTAACCAAAATGCAATAATATGGACTCAGTCGACTCGAAATAGGATGGGAAATGCATATTTGGGGGATTTAAACATTAAAAAACCTAACATGCGTTCGATTCAGAGCCGAGAAAAATTAAACTACCTAACAGATTTATCAAAACTGGGTAAATACAGGATAAAACAAACAGAAATTTGGGTTTTTCTGAGGTGTATTCATACCGAAAAGCTGGTTTGCGACAATGGAGTAGCAGGAAACAGTTTTGAATGCGGATTTGACGACGACGATGATGCGAGGAGTTGCGAAATTTGAAAGAAGGGGTTGCGAAATTTTTGAATTTCTCGGGTATTTTAGGATTGTGAAAAAAAGGGTTTTGGGGTTTTAGGAGTGTTGTAACTGTACATGCGATTAATGGGCCGAAATTTCGCGGGCTTGGTCAAAACCTCAACTAAGCTGAATTTCGCGGGCTTGGTCAAAATTGGTCCAATTGAAGTTCAATTGCTCCAATTTTGACCCTTTTTGACCAGAAAATTAGAGATCAACCCAAAACATTTTAATCGGTCCAATTTTGACTCAGTTTGACCAAACTTTAAAATTTCGACCCAAATTTAATTGGTCCAATTTTGACCCTTTTTTGACCAATTGTTGGTCCGAGATTTCACCAACAATACGACTTCGGACGGATTAAACACGCCTAAAGATCGAGATTTTAGGTTCGGGGCGTGTGGGGCTTGGTGGTGTTCTTGAGGAGGCTCTCTCACTCTAAAATTGTTTCATTGATCTACACACACAAGCACCCCTAACTATGTGTCAGGGTTTCCTATTTATACCACAAGTTGGTATATAATAGGTGGGCCTCTTGTGAAGGCCCATTACATGAATAACTAAGAACTAACCCAACTAAGAGCTAGCCCAATGTTTAATAAAGCTAACCAACAAAGATAATATAATGAAATTGAACACTACAAAATATTTCCAACAATCTCCCCTTAGTGTTCAATCTTCAGTTCAGCGCGGGAATCTTTGTTGGGCATATTGGAGATCTCGATCCTAGCAATCTCCCCCTACAAGGGATATCTCCTCTTCTTGCGGAGGCATTGATGACTCGGCTAGGACTCACTTGTTAAGATTCTCCAATCTTCTTCTTCTTGGCGCAGATTTGTCGTCTTCGAATGGAAGTTGTCTGGTTCAGCCTTGAAGATGACTTGTCTGGCTCCAGAAGAAGGTAAGCGTGGGGCGAAAAAAAAATGTGCCAAGGCTCCATCGAAATGTAACTTCAAGAGCTGGGAGCCCCGGTCTTCAGAGTGGTCAGCGTAGTAGTGGCGGAATGTGTGGGTGAGATGTGTCGTGGCTCCTTCAAGTGTTCCATTATGAACATAATAGCCTGACACATAAGAATGTGCGCAGAGGTAGTGGAAGCCTCCGGCGGGGCCTAGTTGGTGGAGGTGGCATGGATGATGGTTGCTGCTAATGCTGCTGTACGATCTTCAACTCATTTCTTCTCCTTTACTCCCCCTTGAGATGATCTCCGTCTTCGGGATCGTCACGTCGTCCGTGGGATGAGTCTGCCTATGGTGTTGATGGTGGTGATGATGGTGTTGTGTGGTGTTGAGTGAGGCAATCAAGTGGGATTCTCAGGAGTAGCAGCAATTGGTGTTCCTCCGGGTTCAGTTTTGAACACTGGAGAGACGGAGCAGCATGTGGTGGCGTAGGCATAGGTGTGGTGGAGTGGTGGTCAGTGATGGGACCTTTTCCTTCATAGATCCTCGTTGAGCGCGGCATGGAATGTGTAAGTTCCTCGCTGATTGCTATGAGTCAGGGCTCCATCACAAAGAGGTAACTAACCAGACGGGTGGTCACAAAGACGCTCCGTCGTCACAACATCGAAACATGTGTCCGATGTGCCGCCTGTTTGCACAGGACAAAAAGAACAGGAGAGCCACAAAGGTTCCCGTTTGCACGGACGAGGAGACAAGCTCGTATCCGTGGCCCATCGACAGTTGTGGTGAGGGTGGCTGTCGTGGGTCTTCCGCTCTCGGTCACAAGGACGTCATCAAGCGTTCGGGCAAGTTCACGAAGAACCTGCGGTGCGTAAAGAGTGTTGTGTCCTAGAAATTGGAAAATTTTGGTGGGTGAGGACACTAGACTCGACGTGGGTGGAAGAGGTGCAGTGAGAGGCGGGGCACTGCATGTTCAACATCAACCGTCTCCAAGTGGGGCGGTGATGGCTAACGTGGTTCCTCTTGTGCGAATGAAACAGCTATCTGCGAAAGGATAGCTGAGTGGTTGGGAGGGGTTTAAATGCGCAGTTGGACCAGATGCCGCGACTTCTACTCGAGAGACGAACGAGTCGTCTCCTGTACCTAGGGTGAGGTCCGGGTTGTGGTGAGATATGACAGAGGAGTGCGATCATGTCGTCGTTGGTTTCCAACTCCTGCAAGCGATTACGTCATCCTCCCGAGATCGTCGATTGGATCTTTGCGTGGAGAAGGATGTCGCGCGACCTAGACCTAGACTAGAGAGGCTAGGGTAGGCTCGTTCCTGGGTTAGGATCAGGGGGTTCACTGATCCATGGGAACTATGGTGGCGTGGCGTGATCGCATTGAATGGCGACCACGAGCGATGTCGACGAGGGTGACCCAAAACTGTTGATCAGACACTTCAGGGACTCGTCTGGTGGAAGTGAGGGCGTAGTGAGGAGCATGGTGGCAGAGGACGTCTCCATGTAGCACACCATGATGGAATGGATGGCAGTGGGTGGACGGTGGAGTCTGGAACCTGAGATCCACATCGTCTAAGCATCGAGATTGGATGGCGCGCCCACTGATGGTTGGTGATCTCTTGTAACCCTTCTTTGTAGGTCCAGGTTCTGCACGGATTTGTACAGAAGCCATGATGATTGCTCACTTCTCTGACATCCCTTCATGCACGTGGAGCAATCCGTGTAACGTGCATGATGGGGGTTGGTTGCCGCAGTGCATACCGGTCAATGAATGTGGAGCAACCCATGTACCATTCATGCCGGGGTGTGGTTGCTCACGCGGTGTACCTGTCATGTATGTGGAGCAACCCGGATACCATACATGCTGGGTGTGTGAAATTGGCATTGAAACTCCGCTCCGAAAAGTTTGGGGGTGACCTAAACTTTTTCTATAATGTGCCAATACCGTTCCTAGGTCGATCGTTGGTACGGTGATCGTTGCCGCGTTTTGGATTGCCTTCAAAATTTCACAAAAAACGCGTCTATAACGAAATTTTGGCCCAGAAAAAAATTTTATTTCGGAAAATTTTTAAATGTGTAAAAAGGACAAAGTCCAATGGCCTTAGAAATTTTTTCTCTATCCAATGATATAAATTTCCTTAGGCTTAGAATAAAAAAAATTTTCCTTTTTTTATGCTCCTTAAAACCTTATTTAATCGAGGGGGGCCAGAAATTTGGTGGTAAAAAACGTTTAAGTGCATTTTTAAAGAGTGATTTGCAAGATTTGAAGCTAAATCGCGTTTGGATCAAGTTTACAGGTCGGGGTGCAAATTTCTCGGGGATGCGAAAAATGGTTGTGAAAATATGCGAAAGATCTTGTCCCGAGAAATCGATGAGAGAGTGAGTCGCGAAAACTCACAGTTCCGGAAAATTTCTCAGTTGAAAAAAAAAAATTCTCAGGTTGAAAAATTCGCGGGTTGAGAAAAAGCAATTGTGTGAGCGACCGCGAAAAAATCGTGAAAGTGTGAACTGAGAAAAGTTCGCAACTGAAAAGTTTCTCGGATAGAAATTTCTCGGCCAAGAGCAGTGAAAAAATTTCTCGGTTTCGAAATTTCTCAGCCTTGAAAGTTTCTCAGGTTTTAAAATTTTCTCAGTTTTTAGAAAAATTTCTCGGATTTGAAAAATTTCTCGGATTGAAAGAATTTCTCAGTTTTAGTAAAATTTCTCGGATAGTGAAAGTTTCTCGGCCAGCGAGATTTTCTCAGGCAAACTTTCTCGGCTAAGATAAGAAATACTCGGGTATGAAAATTTCTCGGCCAGTGAAAGTTTCTCGGCCAGCGAAATTTGCCACCAAAAAAATTTCTCGGCTAAGAATTTTCTCGAGTATGAAAATTTCTCGGCCAGTGAAAAGTTTCTCGTCAGGCCACAGCGAATTTTCTCAGGCAAACTTTCTCGGCTAAGAAATTCTCGGGTATGAAAAAGTCTCGGCCAGCGAAATTTGCCTAAAAAATTCTCGGCTAAGAATTTCTCGGGTATGAAAATTTCTCGGCCAGTGAAAGTTTCTCGGCCAGCGAAATTTTCTCAGGCCAACTTTCTCGGCTAAGAAATTCTCGGAATATTCTCGGCATAGAATTTTCTCGGGTATGAAAATTTCTCGGCCAAGAACACTGTTGCAATGGCATGCGCGACTTTTACAAAAAAGGCTCGTTTTCGCTCAAAATCTCACTCAAAATCGACGAAACTTGTTCCCAAAACTTCAGAAAAACATTCCTAAAACACATAATCAATCTTTGGGATGTCTAAAAACAACAAAACGAGGTCGAAATCGCCAAAAACTGAAAGTGACGAAAATAAATTTGTCAAGCAATTTTTCACTCAAATCTTGCTCAAAACAAGCAAATCCGGTCGCGGGGCTCTGATTACCAATTGTTGTCCCGAAATGCACCAAACAGGAATCAAAGAGCTTGATGGAATGAAAAGAGAGAGTTTCTCACCTTTGAGTGTGGTAGTGTGTGAAAACTAGGGTTAGCCTTTTGATCTTTGATTACCTTTCAAATGGTGTTGGTAATACCTTATATACCACATTACCCTTGGTATATTAAGGCCCAAGCACCAAAAATTAAATAATTACAATCTAGTCCAAAGCCCTAGCTAAAGATAATTACCAAATTAATCACAAGACTTGAACTATTGACACAAATCAACTAAATATCCTAACGCATCCCTGTGAAGACCCATAAAGAACGAATTCCAGTTGTAGGTACGCGGGATGCGGTTCAAGAAATGACTCGGAAGGTTGAGGATTATATTCATGGGCTGTGATTTCCTAGATTAGCCTTGTATGTGATTAATGCTGGACAAATGGGTACTTGTGGTAATGAAAATCATTCTTACCAAAAAAAAAAATTAGTTTAGAATACAATCATTCCTTTAATAGAAGTAATCAAATTACATTACTAAACACTACACAATTACCAAATTGCCCTACTACCAGTCCCCGTACGGTCTAGGGCATATACCTTAACAATCTCCCACTTGCACTAATGCCACGCGCTATGATCGTTTAACCACATTCTATCGAGGTGTCGATCAAGCACTGCATGTGGTTAATAGCTCGTGAACGGGTCCGCTGCATGCTTTGCAGATGCGATTTATGCATGGCTGTGGAGCCATTTTCAACAAACCCACGTCACACGTGTATTTTCTCTCTAAAAGTTTTGGACTTACTGGAGCATGTGGTTCCTTAGCTTGTACGATTTCCCCGCTGTTGAGCATCACAATGGCAGCTGGCGATTTATTATGCTAGGTACCACTTGTAGTTCTCCAAGAACTTGCATATCCAAAACAGCTCCTTGCCAGCTTCTGAAGCTGCGATGTACTCCGCATCTGTGGTGGAATCAGCAGTTGTGCTTTGCTTGGAACGTTTCCTAGACACTGTGCCACCATTGAGCATAAGACAAAACCTGAAGTGGACTTTCGGTCATCCACATCTGATTGGAAGTCCGAATCTGTATATACCTACTTCCTACTCTCCTGGGCCATAAATTAACATCAAGTTCTTGGTCCGTCCTAAGGTACTTCAGGACTGTCTTACTGGTGCCCAATGATCCTTACCAGGTTAGCTGAAAACCACACACTACGCTCACAGCGTACGCTATGTCCGGTCGCGTGCAAAGCATCACGTACATCAGGCTACCCACAGCTGAAACATAGGGGACTCCACTCATCTCTTGTCTTTGTACCTCATTCTGAGGAGACATAGCTTTGAGAGATTAATCCCATGCCTCAAGGTAGGAACCCTTTTCTTAGACTCGTCCATTTTAATACTTTAGGGACTTTATCTAAGTAAAAGGGCCTGGGACAAGCCTATTGACCTTTCCCCATATCTCTAAATAGGCGAATTCCTAGAATAGAGGTCGCTCTCCCAGGTCTTTCATAGAGAATTCGGACGAAATCCAAGCTTTGACATCTCAGAGCATTCCAATGTCGTTTCATATCCAAAGGATGTCATCTACGTACAATACTAGAAACGACACCTTACTCCCACTGGCCTTTCTGTAACACAGGGCTCATCGTCATTCTTTATGAATCCGTAGTTCTTAACTACTTCATGGAACCGAAGATTCCAACCCTTGAAGCCTGTTTCAGTCCAAAATACAGATTCAGCTGTCACACTATTCGAACATCTCCTATTGATGTAAACCTTTGGGCTGCTCCATATAGATCTCCTTCTGGAGGAATCCATTCAGAAAAGCGGTCATTACGTCCATCTGCCAGATCTCATAGTCAAAGTGTGCTGCTATTGCAAGCATGATTCGAATGGACTTTATCATTGCGATATGTCGAGAAGGTTTCCTCATAGTCAATTCCTTTCTTTCTGACTATACCCTTTCGCCTACAAGCCTAGCTCTGTACGTCTCCATCTGGCCATAGATCCAATATTTTTCTTGTAGATCCATTTATTGCCAGTTGGTTAAAACCATTAGGCAGGTTTTACAAGAGTCCAAACCAGGTTTGGGTGTATCGAGTCCATTTCGGCCTGCATAGCCTCAAGCCACGCGAGGGAGTCTGTACCAGCAATTGCCTGATCGTAGTGACGAGATCGTCCCCGACGCATCCCCAGTCGAAGCATCCCCATGCTCGACTTAGGTGACGGGATTATCAGCATCCCTCACTCGTAGCATCCCATGCTCGGTGTGTACTATACTATGTCTCTCAGGCATAAGAAAGATCTGTTAGGAGAAGTGTGTAAGAAGCCTGAGTGATAAACGCATTTTAGCGCGTTTATCGTAGTACTTTATCAGGATATATTATAGTTTTAGCAATCTCGTTATGCATTTTATCAATATATTTACACTTAATTGAAGGAGCTTAGGTCGAGTTCGGGCGAAAAGGAGCAAAAACGAAGCAAAACGGAGCAAAAAAAAAAAACAAATACTGCCATACGTCACGGCCGTGACAGACCACGCACCAAGCCGTGACCTTCAACAGAAGAGAATGACACTCCGTGTCCGCGGCCGTGACACCTAGAGCATATGACCTGACGCTGGACAGAACGCAAGGATGAACACACTGCCACCGTCAGGGCCGTGACGTTCAGTGTTCCAAGCCGTGACACACGACAGAAAGCAATGATCACTCACTGCCCGCGGTCACGGCCGTGACAGGGCATGCACTTACCGTGATCGGTCACGGCGTGACGCCTTATGCACTTGACCGTGACGAACGCCACCGATTTTATCGCGGTAAGAGTCGGTGATGGTCACGGCCGTGACGGCCCATGTCCCAGGGCCGTGACCTGTGCGAGATTTCTTATAAAAAGCCCAAAAATCGACCAGAAGGGGGGACTTCGACCAGATATCAACCTTAACTCATAAGAGACGAATTACAGACGCCAGAAACGCAGAATTCATTGGAGAAGCGCGAGAGACGGATCAACGACACAATCGCGCCAAATTAAACGCAGAACGAAGATTCATCTGTGCCACCATCCCAGATCATCAGTATTCAGATCATGAGTTCTTCTTCTTCGTTTCTTATTTCTTTCGTTGTTTTCTCGTCAGTTATGCGTAGCTAAATCCCCTAGTGTTTGGGATTAGATGAACGCTAGGATATTTCGTAATTAAGATATATGTCTAATCGTGACTCGTGTTTATGATTTTATCTGTCTATGAAATTGTTTCGTCGCTTTAATATGTCTATGTGTTAAAGTGATCGTTTGGGAAATCGTTTAGGGCGACAGCTAAACAACGATTAGGCCATTCGTAGAAGATAGGATTCGAGTATAGGGCGAAAGCAAATACTCGATCCTCGCCTTTAGTAATTACTGAACCTTAGATCCCCGCGAGCGTTAGGGCGACAGCAAACTCGTGAGGGGTAGGAAATTACTGTGATCTAGTCAGAATCACGTAGGAGCGAGAATTCATTGTCTTAACCGAGAGTACCTAGCGGGACTCGAATCCGAGCACATCTCTATTATCTGAAACTTATATCAGTTTTAAGCGTGTTATTTGAAATCTCTAGTTGATTTAGGAGCGATATCTGTAGGTTAAGTCGTCAAACAATTTGCTTATTTTATTAAGTTTAATATCGAGTCGATGGGTCATTACTAGTACTCGATTTATTCCTCGTGTTCGACACTCGTTTACTCACTTTACTACACTACAAACGATAGGTTCACTGCCTATCGCACGTCGTGGTGACAGTAATTTAGTATTCGTTTAATTATTACTTGTCGCACTTTTTATTCACACACCACCTGTCGATCAAGTTTTTGGCGCCGTTGCCGGGGAATAAATTGATATTAGAAACACCGTAGTTCGGTACTTTAGCCACTTTTATTTTGGCGTTTTTTTGCCGTCTTGCTATTTGCGTTAATTGTGTTACGTGCTTTAGTTGTTTCCTGCGTAGTTATTGAGTTCGTGTTTATTCGACGTTTTTGTTATTTCTTCGCTAATTCTGCTTCGCACTCTTTGAAGGACGTTTCAGCGGTTGAATGACCCGAAACCATCCATCGGGCCCCATCGTTGAAGCAGACCCGGATTCGAACGAAAGTTTGCGAAGGAAGCTTAAGTACGATACCGAGGAGCATCCACCAGCTCTCAGGATCCCTTGGTTTGTTATTCGGAGGATAGTTCGCAGGAATCCATCCAAAACTCACGTGTAGAGACAGCCGTAGATAGTCCCAGTACAGAAAGTAACGATGGCGGACCACCGAATGCCCGTCCAAAATATTCCAGAGGAGGAACCATCGCTTCAGGACCTCCTCAAGAATACCGCGCTAGGCGGACGGAATCGGCGATTGTCATCCCGCCGATTGAGAACAACAATTTTGAACTGAACATTATTGGTTCAGATGATCTTTCAGACGGCCCAGTTCGAGGGTAAACCCGAGGACGACCCTTACTCCCACCTGAAGGCGTTCCTGACGGTGACCGACACATCAAAATCAATGGTGTCCCAAGCGATGCAATCAAGCTAATGCTGTTCCCGTTCTCGCTTACGTTCAGGGCGAAGGACTGGTGTAGACATGTTACCGCCCAGGTCGATCATACCTGGGAGGAGATGCGAGCGCTTTCTCAACCACTACTTCCCACTATCAAAGGTGTTGCGGTTGAAGACGGATATTTCTCTATTCCACCAGAAGGACTCTGAGAATCTGTATGAGGTTGGGAGCTATACAAGGCGCTGAAGAGATGCCCACAGCACGGGATGTCGAAAGCAGCCCAGATTAACCGATTCCATGAGGGGCTCAATGATCAGACTGTTCATATGTTAGACGGAGCCGCAGGAGGAGGACTCGTGAAGCTCAATGCCACTGACACGTGGAATTTGATTGAGGATTATTCGAGGAACAGCTTCATGAGGGGCAATACCAGGATGAAGACGACAGGTGTATTTGGAGTGAGCGGAGAGAGAGGACGGCCAACTAATGCTAAGATCGAGGCGCTCCCAGCAACAAATTGCCTCGACGAACTCCCAGTTGCAGACGGTGATTGGTGCACTGCTTCCCAAGTCCGGGCAGACGCAGCCCGTGAACGCCGTGTCCACCACCACACCAACGCAGCACACGCCTTACGTGCCCTTGTGCGGGATTGGCGGCGCAGCCCACGAGACACAGAATGCCAACTTGGGCAGTCGCTGGAGCACGTAGACTATACGGGCAATTACCAAGGTGGCCAGCGAAGTTCCAGCCTCGGGCGCATCCAAACCTGGCGTACGGGAGTCAGAACCATCAAGGCCAAGGACCACCAGGATTTCAGCCCAGATCGTCCGGATTCCAAAACGGGCCACCGCGACAGTACCAGAACGCGCCCGCGGGAGATCCGACGACATGAGGGAGATGAAGGACATGATGAAGACCCTCCTCACAAATTTTAGTACTACCACAGCAGCCCACGAGAGCCGTATGACGAAGATGGAGGAATACATGGAGGCGAATGACTTGCTTGCTCAGAACACGGACGCCTCGCTCAAAAAGTTGGAGCAACAGAGGGCCAGCAGATGGCGGAAACAGTTGGCTGGGCGCACTCAGGATCACTCCCAAGCTACACCGAGCCCAATCCTAAGGAGTACTGCATAGCGGTGACGCTGAGAAATGGGCGAGAATTGCAAGAAGTGCCCGACATGAAGAAGGCCAAGGAGACTGCCAACTTCGAGAGCCCACGACGAGCCCGAAATTGAGGAGATCAAAGGGCGACGATGTCGAGAAGGCGAAGCTGAGAAGGAGAAGGTCGAGCCCGAAAAGGAAAAGGTGACGGAGATCCATGCGACCACCGGTGAAGCCTTACCAGCCGAAGAACCCGTACCCGGCTCGACTAAAGAAGGACAAGAACTAGGCTCAGTTATGGGTATGTGTAAAGAATTGCATATTAACTTACCTTTTGTTGAAGCTATTACGCAGATGCCCAGCTTCGCCAAGTCTTGAAGGACCTGCTGACGAACAGAAGGAAGCTCGAACACGTCTCCACCGTCTGCCTACGAGGAGAGTGCTCGGCGATTCTCCAAAGCAAGATTCCTAAGAAGTTGAAGGATCCAGGGAGTTTACTATTCCCTGCCTTATAGGAGATTTAGTGATTGAGCGTGCGTTAGCCGATCTAGGCGCTAGTATTAATCTCAGGCCGTATTCCATGTTTAAGCGTTTAGGTCTAGGCGAACCACGACCCACTAGGATGAGCCCCAATTAGCGGATAGGTCGTTAAAGTATCCTCGAGGTGTTATCGAGGATGTCCTAGTTAAGGTCGATAAGTTCGTGATTCCCGCAGATTTCGTTATTTAGATATGGAGGAAGACGAGAATGTTCCCCTGATTTTAGGTAGATCGTTCCTAGGCACGGGGGAGACCATGATAGACGTTAGGAACGGGACGTTAACCTTGACGGTAGATGGGGGAAAAGGTTACCTTTGATATGGCCGACTCAATGAAAAAGAGTAGCGAGCAGGACGATAAGTGTTTCTTAGACGTATTTGAAGCACGACTTTCTCTTTCCGTGCAAGGTCTGTCACAGGTCGGCGATCACGACTTACACACGCTTATGGCAATCGACGAGTGTGGGGAGGAAGTCGACGAGCCTATTATAGCCATCGATAAGAGCAGCGAAGAGGACAAGGAGAAGAGTTCGGCGAGGAACCGCCGATCCTAGAATTGAAGCCGCTACCCGACCACCTCGAGTACGCGTTTCTGAGCAACAATGAAGGACTGCCGGTCATCATCTCGTAAAACCTCGACAACGGACAGAAGGGCCAGCTCTTAGACGTGTTGAAGGCGCACAAGAAGGAGTTGGCATGGAAGATATCCGACATAAGGGGTATCAATCCGAGCTACTGCACGCACAAGATCCTCATGGAGGACGATTTCAAGCCGGTCGCTCAACGCCAAAGGCGGCTCAACCCAACATGAAGGACGTGGTGAAGAAGGAGGTGATCAAATTGCTAGACGCGGGGGATGATCTACCCCATTTCAGACAGCGCATGGGTCAGCCCGGTCCAAGTAGTCCCAAAGAAAGGAGGCATGACGGTCGTCACTAACGACAAGAACGACTGATCCCGACGAGGACGGTGACTGGATGGCGTGTCTGTATTGACTACAGGAAGTTGAACGATGCGACGAGAAAAGATCACTTTCCCCTACCTTTATTGATCAGATGTTAGAAAAATTAGCCGGTCACTCATTTTATTGTTCCTTGATGGTTTGTCAGGTTACCTACAGATTCCATAGCACCCGAGGACCAGGAGAAGACCACGTTTACGTGCCCGTTCGGAAAGTTCGCATACCGAAGGATGCCATTCGGATTATGCCAATGCCCCAGCCACCTTTCCAGCGATGCATGATGGCCATATTCGATGAACTAGTAGGTGAGGTAATGGAGGTATTTATGGACGATTTCTCTGTTTTCGGTTCCTCGTTCGATGCATGTTTATCGAATCTGAAGCTCGTGCTCGCACGAGCGAGGAAACCAAATTTGGCACTTATTGGGAAAAGTGCCACTTCATGGTTCGGGAGGGTATAGTTCTTGGTCACAAGATTTCCTCTAAAGGAATCGAAGTGGACCGAGCTAAGTTAGAGACCATAGAAAAATACCCGTCCCCTCGAACGTGAAGTCGACTAGAAGCTTTCTAGGACATGTGGGATTTATCGTAGTTTATCAAAGATTTTTCTAAGATTGCACGTCCTATGTCTAGGTTGTTGGAGAAAGATGCCCCGTTTTGATTTTAATGATGAATGCCTGCGTGCCTTTTACTCAAGGAACGATTAGTCGCAGCACCTATTATGGTAGCCCCTGATTGGGGGCTGCCCTTTGAACTAATATGCGATGCCAGTGACTATGCAGTTGGGGCTGTGCTAGGGCAGCGTAAGGACAACCATTTCAGGCCGATCTGCTACGCGAGTAAGACGTTAGACGCAGCCCAGGCAAATTACACGACCACGAAAAGAGCTGTTGGCCGGCGTGTTTGCTTTCGACAAGTTCAGGTCATATCTGATCCTTTCTAAAGTTATTGTTTCTACTGACCACTCTGCTCTTAAGTACTTGTTAGCAAAACCCGACGCCAAGCCACGGCTAATTCGGTGGATCCTGCTACTGCAAGAGTTCGACATAGAGTCCGCGACAAGAAAGGTGCGGAAAACCTAGCGGCGGACCACCTCCTCTCGACTAGAGGAGTCCGAGATATATCGTAAGGACGAAAGGGCGATACAAGACCGGTTCTCAGACGAGCACCTCTACGCGATACATGTGGTACGTGACGATACTCCCTGGTTTGCAGATTATGCTAACTATCTTGTTGCGAGGGTCCTACCAAAGGAGTACACGAGTCAGCAAAAGAAGAGATTCTTTTCTGATTTGAGGTACTACTTTTGGAAGACCCGTACATCTTTTCAGGCGATGTGCGGACCAGGTGATACGGCGATGCGTTGCTGCTCCAGAATCTACGCAGATCCTTAGACATTGCCATAATGGACCGACGGAGGACACTACGCAGCAAACAGAACCGCTCAGAAGGTGTTGGAGAGTGGATTTTACTGGCCCACAATCTTCAAGGACGCCCAAAGGTACGTTGACACTTGTGATCAGTGTCAGCGCGCAGGTAATATTTTCTAAACGCGACGAAATGCCCCAGAACTTCATCTGATTTGCTAGATCTTTGATGTATGTGGTTATAGATTTTATGGGTCCATTTCCTAGCTCGTACAACAATAGGTACATCCTAGTCGCTGTCGATTATGTGTCTAAGTGGGCGGAGGCGCAAGCCTTACCCACCATGATGCTAGGGTAGTCGTTAGATTTTTTGCGAGCATTGTTTTCCACGTTTTGGGGCACCTAGGTGCATTATTAGTGATAGAGGCACTCACTTTTGTAACACCCAGTTTGCACGCACTTTAGAACGTTACGATGTTAGATATAGCCTATCCACCCCATACCATCCCCAGCTAGTGGTCAAGTCGAAGTAGTGAACCGTGAGTTGAAACGCATTCTAGAGAAAACCATAGAGGGGAACCGTATGGAGTGGCAAATAAGCTGAATGATGCCACTTTGGGCATATAGGCTGCATATAAGACTCCCATAGGCACTACACCATATAGATTAGTCTATGGAAAAGCATGCCATCTTCCCGTAGAAATAGAGCATAAGGCAATATTGGGCCATCAAGTCCTTAGATCTCGATTTGGGGAACGCCGGCGGAAAGCGTACAACTCACGCAACTCCAAATCAACGAGTTAGACGAGTGGCATTTATCGGCTTACGATAACGCTCGCATGTACAAGGAACGTTCTAAGGCATATCACGATAAGAAAATTAAGCAAAGACGAGAGTTTCAGGAAGGGACCAAGTCCTTCTTTTTAACTCTCGACTTAGGCTTTTTCCCTGGAAAGCTTAGGTCACGCTGGTCAGGTCCGTTCACTGTTACCCGTGTTTTTCCCTTATGGTACTGTTGAGATTTCAGGTATTGAGCAGGGTACTTTTAGGTGAAACGGCATAGGTTGAAGCGCTATCTCGCAGGCGAGGAAAACGGGACCGAGAAGGAAGTGCTGTACCTGGACTTCCAAACTTGAGCAAACAACGGACATCCGGCTAAAGACGGTAAAGTAAGCGCTTCTTGGGAGGCAACCCAGGTATTCTTATTTATGTCTTAGGTTAAAAAAAAAAGGCGGTCACGGCCAACGCTTAAGCAGTCACGGCCGTGACGTGCATTCATATGCACACTGCCAAAAGTCACGGCCAAAGGCTTAAGCCATCACGGCCGTGAGCAAGAGGGAGCTCTCATGGAGCCTTTCTGCCCCATGTCACGGCCAAACGCTTAAGCGTCACGGCCGTGACCCAGCCCAGACACGAAGAGGCACTCACTGCCTAGCGTCACGTCTAACTGCTTAATCAGTCACGGTCGTGACACCTGCGACTCCAAAAAAAAAAACTCTCGATTCAGTCACGGCCCTGTGACTAAGTACGTCACGGCCGTGAAGCGTAACAGAGCTGCGCACTGCCGATGGTCACGGCCGTGACCCGCTCGGATTTTAAAAGAGAAATGCGGTATTTTTCTCTATTTTTTTTTTTTTCCCCCTCCGTCGCGATTTTCTCTCTTTTCCACCTCAAAACACCACTTAGACCACCATCTCCGACGACCACCGCCACCCTCCGCCTCGCATCCGCAATTCCGGCGACCAATTAACAACACCTACCCTCACTTTAACTCGATTAAGATCAAAAGGTATGCTTTTGCCCTATTTCTTTAAAATTTAGAGATTTTGACTGCACATGCTAATGGTTGGGTATGATGATGCTACTCTTCGTTCACTATGTGCCATAGATGCTAGAGAATCGCTTGATTATGTTAAGATGTGGATGAATTTCGTGATTCGTTGACGAACCATAATTTTCGAAATTGGGGATTTTTGAAATTGGCTCTCAATTGTTGTTTCTATTGCCCCTTATTGATAGATATTTGCTACGAACGCTTTGGGTGTGCTTAATTACATGAACTCGTGGTTCAATTTTGGGGGATTTTACGAAGAACCCTAATTTCAAAATTGGGGATTTCTGGAATTATTTGGTACATTCCGTTGTGTTGATGATATTAATTAGCCTTGATTCATAAATGATATATTTGGGTGCATTAGCGTGTTCAATTTTGGATTTGGATGGAGTGATTTGGTTGCACGCCACATGTTCGATAAAATGCCAATTTGAGCCTTTCATGTGTTTGCATAAGCGAATTACTCGTCGTCGCTATATTTGGTCGAGTCGAGCTGCTTTGAATTTAATTGCGGTATTCTCGTTGCGCTCACACTTTGCTTCTAGGTACTATGGGAAAAAGCCGTGCCTCAGGCTCGCATGCGTCCGCCTCGGCCCCGCCCTCTCGCCCAGACGCGGCCCCCCCGCCGACTATGCTCGAAGCCAGGGGTCAGTTCACGACGAAGCTCGGACAGCCCGCTACAACAGGCTGAAAGCAATGGAGTTCATAGCCATGGACCAGATCGACCACGAGACGCTGGCAAAGCACCACATCGATCAGCAGGTCGCCCATTACCTATTGACCAGTGGTTGGAACACTTTCCTGGCGATCGACGAACCGGCGTACAAGGAACTCACCCTGGAGTTCCTCGCCACGTTCTTCCTACGACGAATACTGCGACCAACAAAATCCGGTTCCGGGGCGTTCAAACGAGGAGCAGATAGTAAGAGCCAACGTCTGTGCTATGCACTTGGAGTTCCAGAGCCCCCACACCGGCCTTTCGCGACATACTTCGATCACCGGGCGGATGACAGGGGTGTTGTGCCTGACATCGCTCGACCCGGAGAGCCGGAATACAGCGCGAAGACATCGAAGGCATCTGCGTTGACGAGCCCGGCCTGCGCTATATCCACCGCCTGCCTGACAACCTCGCTGACGCCGAGGGGTGATCACACGGGGCAGTCACCCTCCGCGATCTGTATTACCTGACCCAGCTGCAGCGAGGCGAACGGATAAATTTAGGAATGGCGGTGGCCCACGCTTCAGTGCTCAGGCGGAAGCACGACCCACGCAAGATCGTCGTAGGCCCACTCATCACCAGGTGATCAAGGGCTTACGCTACTGGCCAGCGAATGCGCCCGAGATGGAGATAGTCGGAGGGCGCCAACCCCGTGAACGAGGAGATGCTCGTGAAGATGAAGATGCTGGTGAAGGCGCCTACCTGGACTCGCGCCAACAAGGTGTACATCTGGCACGGGATGTACCATGGCCAGACGGACCCACGTACCCGTCCCTACGACCAGCTCTACCTCGAGGGCCCCCAACCAATGGAGACGGACACGACAGCTACAGGGCCCTCCTACTCCTCCGGCTACCACCACGGTGAGTCATCCGGCGTAGCTCCCTACGCTGCGGCAGCGGATCTCGAAGCGCTGCGCCAGGACGTGCTAGAGACTCGGCGCCGACAGGAATGATTACGAGCGAAGGAACGAGGAAGCCCACCGCCAGTACAAAGGAGAGCTGGACCGCTACAACGAGGCCCCTGCGAGCCATGGACCAGGCGCTCGAGCTGTCCAGGCGATCGATAGACCTCCTTCGCCCGAGGCAACGCTCGCCGCCGCCGCCACCACCAGCACCTTAGGGATTTTTCTTTTTAACTTTCTTTGACATTTCATTTGGTCGAGTATGCGTGTGTTTTTACGTTATTTCTACCTCTTAACGCTTATAACTATGTTTATAGTTAATCTATGACTACTCTATTATGTCTATTTATCTCTCTAGCTAGCGCACGGAAATGCATAACGGATAACAACACGACCGTCAGGCGCCTAAAAAAACGACTACCTCACGAGCACGTCCTTATTCGTCAGGGAGTCACGCTCTTTTTAAACTCTTTTTCCCTTCCTTTTATTTTTTTTTTACTTGAGGACAACGTCAGGTTTAAGTGTGGGGAGGGGAATCTAGTTGAAAACTTACGTGAAATTTTAAAAATTTTTGACATGTCCGTGTCCGTTTGAGTTCGTTGGAAAGGCATGAATTACTGAATCAGGCATGATTGTTTGCGCTTATCTCGAGTTGGTCTGCACTCTATGTGAATTTCTATGAGCAATTAGGATATGCATGACTTATTGAATCTTGTCTGTCTGAATAGATATAGCACTGTTTTTGAGAGATCCGTACACATAATCCTGTTTCGTGTGAGAGTTTGAGCTTGACGAGCTTATGCTCATTTTTCTTGGTTGTGTGACGTGCCTAGTCTATATCTCTCTAGAACTTGCCTGTCTAATGAGTGTTGAAAACTATTTGGGTGCGTTAGTGTGAAAATGATGAGGGCAATAGGAATTAAGTCCAGAGCCAAATCTCCCTTACCCCCTATGTATGAAATAACCCTGATCCAAATACTCCTCCAGAGAGTATGTGAACCCCAGTTGATTAGAATAGAGCAGAAGTCGAACGTGAGAGTTACTATTTCAGTGTATGATTTGATGTTCTTATCTGCTATCCATGAAATGACTCGTCCCTTACTTGACCGTTTTCTGAAATGACCCGATCCCTTGCATAAGCCTGCCCATAACCCTTTGGCAAGATATTGGTTTCGGTAATAAGTATCCCTAGGTACACGGCATTCGCTGTGACGATGTATTCTTGCGACAAAAGCCGAACCTTGATGTTTTTAGGGAATGAGGGCAGTGCACAAAAGTAGAGCGTAACTAAGGTGAAAGGGCAGAAAATGAAAGGGAACTGAGTTGAGAGGGTCGAGCAGAAAAGTCTAGGATTTCGGAGCGAGAATGTCGAGTCTTATGTTGGCACGTGTGACTGTCTGTTGATCATGCTGTATTCTTTGATAATTTTCGATCACGTGTCCTAGCTTTAAGATTAAGTGTTCATTATCTATGCTTGCCGCTTCATGATAGTTCGACCCGTTTTCCCCGAAAAGACCCTCAGATTATACTTGCCCTTCGAATATTAAGAGATGCGACTAACTTGCAAGTTTATGGTAGGGGTTTGACTAGCGCACAAATTGAGCGACTCATCATATACTAGCCTATACACTGAGTGAACTGAGTGACTCCTTGTGAGGTATGATCTCGACTAACAGCGCGAAGAAAACTCAGGTCGACGAGTGCAAGTCGTTAGTGTAATGTCCGCGATTGTTTGCTTGATTCCTTTTGTGCGTTCTAGCTTTGATGATAAATTGCGAATAATCGTGCCCTTATCCTAGTTTGATGCCTTATCTAATTTCTAATTTACTTGAGGACAAGCAAATGCCTAAGTGTGGGGAGGTTTGATAAACGCATTTTAGCGCGTTTATCGTAGTACTTTATCAGGATATAATATAGTTTTAGCAATCACTTTATGCATTTATTCAAATATTTACACTTATTTTGCTATTGAAGGAGCTTAGGTCGAGTTTAGGGCGAAAAGGAGCGAAAACGAAGCAAAACGGAGCAAAGGGACAAATACTGCCATACGTCACGGCCGTGACAGACCACGCACCAAGCCGTGACCTTCAACAGAAGAGAATGACGCTCCGTGTCGTGGCCGTGACACCTAGAGCATCTGACCGGGACGCTGGACAGAACGGAAGGATGAACACACTGCCACACGTCACGGTCGTGACGTTCAGTGTTCCAAGCCGTGACACACGACAGAAAGCAATGATCACTCATTGCCCGCGGTCACGGCCGTGACAGGGCATGCACTTACCCGTGATCGGTGGCAGAGAGTCGAACTGAAGACGGTCACGGCCGTGACGCCTTATGCACTTGACCGTGACGCACGCCAACGATTTTATCGCGTAAGAGTCGGTGATGGTCACGGCCGTGACTGCCCATGTCCCAGGTCGTGACCTGTGCGAAATTTCTTATAAAAAGCCAAAAATCGACCCAGAAAGGGGGACTTCGACCAGATATCAACCCTAACTCATAAGAGACGAATTACAGACGCCAGAAACGCAGAATTTCATTGGAGAAGCGCGAGAGACGGATCAACGACACAATCACGCCAAATTAAACGCAGAACGAAGATTCATCTGTGCCACCATCCCAGATCATCAGTATTCAAGATCATGCATTCTTCTTCTTTGTTTCTTATTTCATTCGTTTTATCCCGTCAATTATGCATAGCTAAATCCTCTATGTGTTTGGGATTAGATAACGCTAGGATATTTCGTAATTTAGACATATGTTTAATCGTGACTCGTGTTTATGACTTTTTATCTGTCTATGAAATTGTTTCGTCGCTTTAATATGTCTATGTGTTAAAATGATCATGTGGGAAATCGTTTTAGGGCGACAGCTAAACAACGATTAGGCCTTTCGTAGAAGATAGGATTCGAGTATAGGGCGAAAGCAAATACTCGATCCTCGCCTTTAGTAATTACTGAACCTTAGATCCCCGCGAGCGTTTAGGGCGACAGCAAACTCGTGAGCGGGTAGGAAATTACTGTGATCTAGTCAGAATCACGTAGGAGCGAGAATTCATTGTCTTAACCGAGAGTACCTAGCGGGATTCGAATCCGAGCACATCTCTATTATCTGAAAATTCATATCAGTTTTAAGCGTGTTATTTGAATCTCTAGTTGATTTAGGAGCGATCTTTAGGTTAAGTCGTCAAACAATTTGCGTATTTTATTAAGGTTAAATATCGAGTCGATGGGTCATTACTAGTACTCGATTTATTCCTCGTGTTCGATACTCGTTTACTCACTTTACTACACTACAAACGATAGGTTCACTGCCTATCGCACGTCGGTGACAGTATTTTAGTATTCGTTTTAATTATTACTTGTCGCACTTTTCATTCACACACCACGTGTCGATCACTGAGCCGGTGGACTATACCAGAAAACCCCGGTTTACTATATTCAATATCCAATTGTTCGAGAAGCCTAAGCGTATAGGTTCTTACGCTCTTCTCCAAACAGAGCCGAGGTATACTAAATATTCAATATCCAATTTTTATTTCAAAATATATCGTGAGGTGAAAAGACCATTTTACCCTCATTAGTCAAATTTAGTATATTCGGCAGATCAGGGTTTTGGCCAAGCCCCAACCCTAATGTCTCAATATAGGACCTAGCCTTTTCTATCTCTCTAATGATGATGTTGTATCGTTTGCCTTTTCTAAGCCCGACTCTCTTGATTCGTCTCAACCGGCCTAGGAGGTATCTAGGAGTTCGGTATTCACCTAGCAGCCCCGTGGCACCGAAACAGATCCCAAGTTGAGTACTAGTTTTGATAGATTTTTGTCATACATATAAACTCTTTACATTTGTCCCGGTCGAGTGAAAGTCGCGCATTGTCAACGTACAGAACTCGACTCTATATCGTTATGTCGGTGAAAATACTTAAACTGCCCTCCACGACTATCGCGAGTCCGTTATATGCTCTGACAAGAGACTTGGATAAATTTCTGCATATTAAACTTGTCATAGGACGTGAACCTCGAATTTAATCGAGTTTGTAAATCCCGCTCCGCAGTTCAACCGGAAATCGCATCGAAAAGTCATGACAGCATTTAGCCGTTGACCCATGCCACCTGCAGTGACAAGTCAAGACCTCAAGATCGACCCCAAGTTAACCCTTTCGTTCTAAGGTTCACGCATACTACTACAGTCAATCGATTGATCAAGGACAATCCAAGTGCGTGATCGTTCGATTACGAGTCAGTGTCCAGATACAGATAATCCCCTGATTCATCTTGTATCATTGTCATGGGCTCCCACTACCCAAGTGAACGGTGGCACAACCGTTTTGGACCCATCGACAAACAAGTCATACTTGTCGATCCAGTCACCCTACTGGAGACTTAGACTTGTGGACTAATTTTAATATTACAATATCTCAGCTTACTGCATCCCCAATCTGTCCCCATAGATACAATCATTCCTTTAATAGAAGTAATCAAATTACATTACTAAACACTACCCAATTAACAAATTGCCCTCGTACTCCTGTAATACCCGATCCCGTAAGTAAGTCGGCCAATAAATATGCATACATATTATATGACTTACATGACTGCATGAGACACGTTTTGTGACTTTATGTGTCTAACTGATTTCATGCTATACGTTAACATGACATGTGCGAATGGGAAGGTAGACTTTGAATTTAGGGTTTTAGTAGATATCATGAAAACATAGAATATTTGATTTAGAGTTGATACACGTTTTTGGGAACACGAATTAGTAGGGATAAGTTCTGAAAAAGGCTAGATAGAGTTTTGATGCATTAGGGTCTTGAAATTTTGTATCATAAAATGTAGAAATCTCGAGAACGTTGAATCTCGAAATTTATGACTCCCAAGAGATAGTTGATTTCGAACTTAAGTACCCTGAATGTCGAAATTATAAGGGGTCAAAATGAGGATGTCGAAGTTTATGAAAGTCTCAAAAGAGTTAAGAAGAATTCCAATACATCTAGATCTCGAAAGCTTTAAATGTCGAAACCTTTAAGCTCGAGATTTATAAAGCTTGAAATCGTTAGGTTTGAAATTTTAAAACTCGAGATCTCTAGATCTCGAAATCATTGAAGACCGAGATTGTAAAACTCGAGAGCAAGGAATGTTGAAACATTGAGATGCGATTTTTCTTAACTGAAAAGAAAGGTATAGAGGATAATAATATAATATATAAGATAAAGATGAAGATAAGGAGTAACTAATAATGTTGATGTCATTTATTCACTAAGGCACGCCAACTTTAAGAATAAGAAACGAAACTTCAATTTTTAAAACAAAACCAAACAAAAACCCTCAAAAAACTTCAATAAGGATGAAGAGAATTCAAAGAGAACTCATTATCGGGTTTGACAGGTAGGACCTCCTAACTATGATGTATGCTTTTAATTAATTAGTAGCGTGCTTTAAGAAATATCAGACATAGAAATATTACTTCCAAAGACCTATATACGTTTTAGTGTTCTAAGGATTTAAATAGTTTCGAGTGGAGCAGATTTGATCGAGGGATTTGTAAATTTCAAGACTAAGGATTATGCTTGTAAATTTCAAGATTAAGAGTAATTTCCGACAGCTTATTACATTTAGGGTTTTGAAAGGTCTTCAAAATGTTCTTGGAGAAGTGTGGGGATTTGATCGAAAGTTTCGAGGGATAATAGGATTTTTTCCAGACTCTTTGTTTTAAAAGTTTTTAACAAATCGGTTCCTCCGCGACTTCTGTTGCAGAAATCCACCAAATAACTAAGTTAGGAAGTAGGGTCGCCACAAATTTCCCTAGTTTTGTAACTTTTGTTCAATTCGGTATAGGAGAAGGGATTTTCACCTTAGTCTTGGCTTTCTCTTGGTTTGTTCTAACGAGGTATTTCTTTTGTGTTAGGATAACCACAAGAGTAGTTAGTCCTAGACCCGTGTACTTGACATCATCAAGTTGTTTACGATCAACTTTCTTCAAAGTTCCATGGATTCTCGTGGCGTAAGTCGAACTTGTATTCATCTATGTCCTTTGGTTGGTTCAAGAATATAGTCTGTTCAATTTGTCCCCTCTTTACAAGAAGATCTTTTTAATTTTAGTATATAGCTTCTTACGTTCATCGTCTAAGGTAGCATAGTCGACTAGAACGGTGCTCTTCTCGGCTTGACAGGTGTCTAGACTTTTTCTTATGTCCTAATCTTGGAATTTTGACTTAGCTATTCATTTCGAGACTAGTGAAGTTCTTGCTCACAGCTTCAAGTCTACATTTAAGTGACTTTTCTTATCTAAGATCCTAAATAGACATTTGTGGTTGTTGTCTAGCCGTGTTCTAGTTCCTTCACTACCAAACTATGCTTTTCTAATGGAATATGCTTAGTCTCATGAGATTTGGAATCTATTAGTTAATTTTTTCTATTTTGATATTAGAGCTCCTAAGTTTTCCGAGCGCAAATGATTTTCGTTAAGTCAAACATAATTGTCGGACCGAAAGTGTTTTTTGAGAGAAAACTTTACGCGCGGGGAAGTCAAAATAAGTCTCATCGAAAGAGTTTTCCCTGAATAATGCTCGAGAAATTTTTCTACTAAATTCTCTCTTAGTGACGGCGACTTTAGGGCTGACTCCGTATTTTCATTGAGAAAAATTACCGTGCGGAGTTTTCGATCGAGAAACTTAGCGAGAAAAATAAAAATCCAGTACTGATTCAAGCAAAAAACAGCAAATTAGACATGAAATTGCAGGTATTTGCTCGAAATCAACTACTGATTAGGCACGAACAATCAATTAAACACGTCATGAAGCAAAACATATCGAGTTTGGTTAAAACCAGAACGTGTTGTAAGTGTTCTTTGCGCGAACAGTAACTGTAGCGCCCCGTTTCCTATTACCTTTTTACGCAGCTATAAAATATTCGTATAAAACTTTTCGCGATTCCCATAACCATTTCCTTAACAAAAACGGGTGCGTACATCTAGTCTAGTTCCTCCACAATAATGTACATATATGTACCTATCATATGAGTCACCAAATGCGATAGACTAAATCCGTTTCTATTCTATATGCTAACGATGAACCAGAGGGGAGCAGGAGGAGAGCGTAGTCGGCCAACCTTGAATCCATGCTTTATGTTGATGCTTTCTACGCAGTCTGCTAATTATCTACAACAACTGTGAAGACACCGATTCAGAGTATGATCGCAACATGTTAATTAATACAAGTAACAATAAAATAAAAGTAATCCGTTCCTTTCCATCAATATCATAACCATGCCATTTCAATCACATAATCATCGTCATATAACGGTCATTCATAGGATCCGTAGATCACATGCCATTCTATATGTCCGTTTATTTTGATACTTCCGTTATAGACTAGCTAGACTCGTATTCTGCACGCCCAGTCGGCGCCCATGCATTGGACTCTGTCAATACTGTAAATGTTTGTATGTGCCTGTACAGGACTCTGTCATCCCCCGATTTGAAGGGAAGTAAACTGTCATCCCCCTGATTTGGAGGGAAGTATGCCGTAGCATCCATATCGTACCATTTGTAGTCGTAGCAGTCATAACGGTTTCTCCTTTCGTTTATATGTATGCAATGCTATAAAAATACTTTATATAACACATAAATCATATAAAAGCATTTTACCGTCACATAATTCACATTGATCCATGAATAGCATATAAAGCACATATTAGTCAATCAATTAATCCATATAAGTCATGTAAACACATAAAGCACATAAGGTACATGTTGCAAATCATACTCACAGTTTCGCCTACTTTATCTGCTCGCTTAATCGACCTTGTCTTTGCCCTTATCAGACTCCTGACCTATACAATTATTTAATGTGGTAAATATACAATTCCTATAATGACATGCGTGCGTGATATGCATGCTTATGCATAAACGTTTCTATCCGTAGCCTTTACCTTTTGTTCGTTACTTATAATATATTAAACTCTTTGCTTAGATGTTATATATATATGTATATATATATATATATATATATATTAGATATATATATTTTAATTATCGAAACCTGCATTTAAAAGTGCTATACTGTACAAAAAGATTTTATTGAACACCATAATTCTTATTATGTTGAAAACTCTAAAAATATCGAAACTTATTAAATTCTAAAAATTTGTATCATACCGAAGATCTTATATGAAAATAATACACATACATACATACATATATATATATATATATATATATATATATATATGTTCCTCCAAATTCAGAAGACCCTATACCTGTATATAATTTATAATATCATATTATCATATATATATAAGTGTTCTACTATTAATGTGTCGACTTCTTCAAGCCTAAGAAACCCTCATTAGTCACTCTTTAACAATAATTCTTCAATTTCACATGTATTCATCTTTTGATTGCCACCAATCAAAATTGCAAGAGCATTCTAAGGCTTCGAAATCCTAGTTGCACCTGTCGAGAACTTCCATATGAAATCGAAATCTTTAAACCTTATAATGATGTCGAGACGTTTATTTTAAACTACTGAAATCTTTCGAAATGTGGTTAGAATTCCTAACCTAGAGATCTTTCTAATTAAATTTGATAACTCGAGATCACAACTCGAGATCCTATCTAAATGAATTTCAAAATCTCGACATCATTTTAACATCATAATATAAGTCGACATTCTGTCCAATGATTTTCTAGATTTCGGCATTGCATCTCAAGATTCCACTTAATTCATTCGAAGCCTATATCGAGATTTATCTATTTCATATTATCATTCGACATCTATTTCGACAAATATGATAAAGGATCTCGATATGTATATTATTTAGGATTCCGACATGCATGATCTCGACATTCTATCTAGATCTCGAGATCTTTGATTTTCATACCATCGACATCTTGTCCCAAATTCAATCAAATGTGGAAAACAATACACCTAAAAACATAATTTTCTTCCAAAATTTCTCCAAAATCCGATCAAACCCTAATATTCTTTAGAATACAAAGAATTTCATTAAAACTTTTACATTTTCTAGCTTAGGCATGCTGAAATCTTTTACTATAAAACCCTAATTACCAAAATCCTATATTGTATCCTCAATTTCTTACTTATCGCAACTTTTCAAAACAATTCCATTACTTACTCGTTAACATAAAACGTCATGTATTAAGAACTTCTTAAAGTAGTGATACATTTGGAAACCCTAACTTCAAATAAAAAGACGTTTCCTCAATATACTATAAATACCAATAGGACCTCAAACCTGCCTAAATCCTTAAGATCCAAAACGATAGTTTAAGCAATCTTTTTATGCTTATCAGTACTTTAAATTATGATCACTAACTCCTGATTGAAAAACGTAATATCAGAGTAAGAAATCATACCCCTTTAAAGCTAGTTCATACACTGCTTGAGTTCTTCGTTTCTTTTCCGGTTACTTTCCAGAGTTTAACATTGAATTATTATTTCCTTTCTTATCCCATAACTCGCCTGCTATGATGAATAAGTGACGTTATATTTACTTTATTAATCCTTATCTAATTCCCAAGTCATATCCATTACTTCTTTTCCAAGTTTTTCCGATATGAGACTTCCAACTTTGACTGACGAAACCTTCTCACTTTGCGAATTCAATTGCGAAACTATATAATATATATATATATAATATATATATTACTTTTTACAGCTAAGTAATCTAGCCATGCTATTGTTTAGTCCAAATGAAGCCCACGTGTATCTAAGTAATAATTAGGTAGCAAATAAGACCACGAAATACTTCTCTTTACTTAATATTTGTATAGAACACTTCTTATTCTTATTTAATTTTTGACTAAGTTTAATTTTATATACGAAAAATATATTATTTGGATCTAACTATTTTGTAACTTGAACATATATATTTATTCACTTTAGCATTTGTTGTCATACTAATAATTTATAATACCTTAGTCATATACTAATACCATCTATATGCATACCTATAAAATTAATTATACGAATGCATGAATTCGTGAATGCATGAGATGATATATGGTATTTTTTTTTGTTTTCGTTCCTGACAATTCTCCCCCTTTTTAAAAATTTCGACCTCGAAATTTTGTACCTGTATTAGCCAATAACCATGGGTATTGGGCCTTTATACTTTCTATTGTTTCCCACGTAGCTTCACGAGCTGAATGATTCTTCCATCTCACCTTTACCATCGGAATTGTTTTATTCCGTAATTTCTTATCAGCATCCAGGACTTCTGCCGTTTCTTCTACGTAACTAAGATCCTCGGAAACATTATCGGTTCATTACGCAGAATATGAGTAGGATCTGATCTGTATCGTTGCAACATACTAACGTGGAACACATTGTGTATCTGTGAAAGTTTAGGAGGTAGTGCTAATCGATATGCTAATGGTCCAATTCGTTCAAGTATCTCGTACGGTCCAATATATCGCGGACTTAACTTTCCTTTCTTTCCAATCGTAGGACTCCTTTCCACGGGGATACTCGCAAAAATACTTTTTCTCCAACTTCGTATTCCATTTCTCGTCTGTGTTTGGTCTATATAACTCTTTTGTCTATCTTTGGGCCGCTTTCAGTCTACTTCTAACTATTTTAATCTTTTCCATCTTATCCTGAATTATGTCCTGGCCCTTCGAAAACTTGTTCACCTTCCATATCCCAACAGATTGGGTACGACATTTCCGGCCATATAAAGCTTCGTACGGGGCCATTCCAATACTTGAATGGAACTGATTATTATAGGCAAATTCCATTAGCGCTATATAATCATCCCATGATCCTTTGAATTCGATTACGCATGCTCGAAGCATATCTTCCAATGTCTGTATCGTTCTTTCTGACTGACCGTCGCGTCGTTCTGTGGATGAAACGCCATACTAAAATGTAATTTGCCGAGCGCTTCTGTAAACCGGGGATCACGATCAGATACGATAGAAATAGGTACTCCATGTAGCCGTTGTGGCGACCCTACTTCCTAATTAAATTAGTGGCGGATTTCCGCAACAGAAGTCGCGGAGGACCCGATTTATAAAAAAAAAAACTTCTAAGGAAATAATTTACATTATATACCAAGGTCGAGTTTACAAAAATCGTCACTAATTACATCGGGCCGAAGCCCCAAAATCTAACCCGACTAAACTAAACCGCGCCCTCTCCACAGGTCGCGTCCCATGTACCCGCTCCACCCTCACAGTCAAAAGCCCGTGGAGTCACCGCCGCCACCATGGTACAGCTAACCCTGACACTCACAGGTGTCGGGTGCAGTCTCACCTATAAAATAAACCCTGAGCAAAACGCCCACTAGGTGGTAGTAAAAACATGCAATGCATATGCGTGCGTGCACTCAACCCGATCCATGTCCTCACACATGAAGTATGCACGCTCGACCTATCTCACGTTCATCACACATATCAGGGCCCTAGGCTACACTCGGCACCCACGCGCGCATGGCAAGGTATGCCATAGTCATGCGTAGCCCACGCCGGCCTCGCCGGGTCGCTCCCTCCGCACACAATCTCATCCCGACGGTGTTACACCTCGGTGCAACTCCCCGAGTAGTCTACCACTACCCGGGTAGACAGGAATCTCACATCTGTCTGCCGTCCCTGAGCCAATATATATATACGGTGGTGTGCACCTCGGGTGGCTCAATCCGAGTAGATGGGTGTCGCAAACCCCCTCTCCCACCAGGTGCCCTATCGAGTCTAAACCTGACTACCAACATCGTAACTCTACCCCACTCTCCGACACCGTAAGGCGTCACCGTATAAATACGGTACATCATCACCCTCACACGTGCATGTCGTGATATGCACATACAAGTCAATCACATGAAACACATCGCAATCATAAAATCGTAAAAAGTATAACACGTAAAATATTATACTTTATTAAAATCCGATACTAGGCCGAATGTTTTAAAAATCCCAAAGTATTATTTATAATTTAAAATATGGGTTGACTCTATTTATATATCATAATACCAAAAATATTTATTTTAAAACTAACTTGGGCTGAAAATAATCTTATTTAAACTATTTGGGGCCAAAGTAGGGCAAAAGCCCAAAGTTTAATCGCTGGTCAAAGCCCAAGTCATAATCACCCGAAACCCACATTTAAAAGCTGGTCAACCCGTGAAATTATCGGGCAACTCACATCCGACTCGCGAAATCACTCTCGCTTCGCGAATCGCGTTTTAAAATTTGGTCAACCCGCAAAACGTCGAGTCAAAATTCAAATTCGCGAATTACTTCGCTAAATCCGCGAATCGTTCAATTAAGCCCCCGAAACCCAATTTTAAGCCCGCGCGAAGCCCGACGACACTCACAGGAATCCCCCGCGAAATTAAGTCGGCCCGCGAAACTCAAAGTCGGCCCGCGACTTATCTCACAATTCGCAAAACCAGCTTCAACCCGCGCAGCTCGAATTTTGGCCCGCGAAATCTTTACTCACTCACACAGTTCGCAAAAATACTTGGGCCCGCGAAACACTTTCGCGACCCGTAAATCAATTCGGCCAATTTGCTTTTTATTTTAAACTCCTCTCTCACGATTCGCAAAATAAAGAACGGCCCGCAATTTATTTCCTCCCTCTCATGATTTGCAAAATGAAACAGACCCGCGAACTTAAATCAACTCGCAAACCATCTACAGCCAATTCGCGAATTCATCCACCCGCAAAACATATTATTTCCCGATTCGCAAAACTCCCAAATCGCGAGTTCAATTTGCAAACCCAACATTTCCAGAAACTTAACAAGCTCTTCGTCGCTTAACACATAAGTTAAATCATCAAGCAAGAACTCATATTTTGAGTTCGAAATCACGTCAAAACACATCATAGCATATCACGTAAAATTATAAAAATCCAAAACTCAAGATTAAGAACTCGACTGGCCTTCCAATCGAATTCTAACGTTATTACGGAAAATAATACCCTTAAAAAGGGTTTGTAGGGTTACAAACCACCTACCTTTCCTCCAAGCTTGTTTGAGATAAATTCCTAGCTAGAAGATTAGCTCGAGTTTTGCCTAAATCTGCTCTCTTTCGTTCGGCACTATTATATCATGCAAAAGATTAAAGAAACATAAGCTTATGGAGGATTTAATTTCGTTAACAAGGTTCTTACCTCCTTAGCTTGTTTAGTTAATTCCCTAGATTGAGCAACTCGATCAAGCTAGCCAGAGTTTCCATTTTCTTCCTTTCTTCTCACGTAAGTTTTGAAGACTTGGACAAAGAAATTTCCTTTTTCTTTTATCTTTACATTACAACGTTTTCCCACTTGGACTAACAATGATATTTTAAGATAAATATCTAGTACAAATCATGACACTAGGCGTGGGTTTCCCATGAATTAAGCAAGCTTGTACTTATCTCTTTCTTTGGGCTATTAATTCACTTGTTTGGGCCTTTTATATTTAATTTGGAGTCTTATATTATTCAACCTATTTTTTATTACTTGGGGTTTCTTAAAATTTCCGGCCCACTTGTTTTTTCCTTGGCCCAAATTAATATTTTTCGGCCCGCTCCCGAAAATTCGGGTTTTGTTCGAAAATCACCTTCATTAATTTCGAACATTACAAAAATAATCCCGTATTAATTTTACGGGTATTACATCCTCCCCCCCTTACAGAAATTTCGTCCCCGAAATTTAAGTCGTCGTAAACAACTCGGGTAACTTTCTCTCATCTCATCTTCTCGCTCCCAAGTGGCTTCCTCTATTGTCTGATTCCGCCACAAGACCTTTACTAGGGGGATGTTCTTATTTCGAAGTCGCTTCACCTCATACATTAAAATCTCTACAGGCTTTTCTTCATAGCTTAGGTCCGGTTTCAACTGCTGATGAAGCGTCTCACTTCGTAGCACATGACTCGGATCCGGAACGTACTTCCGTAACGTAGATACGTGGAAGACGTCATGGACTTGTGCTAGCGATTCGGTAGTTCTAACTGGTACGCTACTTCACCGACTCTTTTCAAAATATGGAAGGGTCCTATGTATCTCGGACTCAACTTTCCTTTCCGTCCGAAATGCTTAACACCCTTCATAGGTGATATCTTGAGAAAAACTTGATCACCTTCTTCGAACTCCAACGGCCTTCGTCTTTTATCCGCGTAATTCTTCTGACGACTTTGGGCCGTTTGCATCCTCTCCCGAATTTTACTAACAGCTTCGGTCATCTCACGAATCATTTCAGGACCTAATAGCGCCTTCTCGCCAATTTCATCCCAATGTACTGGGGATCGGCATTTACGCCCATACAAGGCTTCGTAAGGTGCCATCCCGATCGTCGCTTGAAAGCTGTTGTTATACGAAAATTCGATCAGTGGGAGATAGTTACTCCAGCTTCCTCGAAATCTAAGATACATGCTCGCAACATGTCCTCGAGCGTCTGGATTGTTCTTTCCGATTGCCCGTCCGTCTGGGGATGATAGGCTGAGCTAAATGATAGTTTGGTCCCTAACGCCTTCTGTAAGCTCCCCCAGAATTGAGATAGAAATCTCGAGTCGCGATCGGAAACGATCGACATTGGAATCCCATGTAGTCTCACTATTTCCTGAATGTACAGTTCTGCAAACTTCTCCATGGGATATGTCTGGTTGATCGGTAGAAAATGGGCAGATTTCGTTAATCTATCAACGATTACCCAAATTGCATCATGTCCTTTCACCGTCTTAGGTAATCCTACTACGAAGTCCATTGTTATGTGGTCCCATTTCCACTCAGGAACCGTCAACGGTTGTAGCATTCCTGCCGGCCTTTGATGTTCTGCTTTGATCTGCTGGCAAGTCAGACATCGACACGAAAGCAGCAACATCTCTTTTCATTCCAGGCCACCAGTAATTCATCCGCAAATCTCGATACATCTTTGTTGCTCCAGGATGTACCGAGTAGGTCGTCGTATGTGCCTCTGTCATCAACGTTCGACGAATCTCTTCATCTTTAGGCACGTACACACGATTTCTGAATCGTAAGCTCCCGTCCTCTCGGAATTCGAACTCCGACGGAACATCTTCATCTCGTCCACCCCGAATTTTCAGGTATAATTCATCTATCTTTTGTGCTTCGATGATTCGATCTAACAGCGTCGGTTTGAGAGTCAACGCTGCCAATCTCGTCTCAATCTCCCCGAAGTGAATTACTTCAACTCTGTTGGTCCCAAAATGCACCAAACAAGGAATCAAAGAAGCTAAATGTAATGAAATGGAATGAAAAGGGAGAATTTCTCACCTTGTAGTGTGTGTAGTGTGTGAAACGAATTTTAGCTTTTTAATCTTTGATTACCTTTCAAAGTGAGTTGGTAACACCTTATATACCACATTAACCCTAGGTATATTAAGGCCCAATCACTAAATATAAAGTAATTACAATCTAGTCCAAAGCCCAAGCTAAAGATAATTACAAAATTAATCTCAAGACTTAAACTATTGACAGAACAAATTAAATATCCTAACAATCTCCCCCTTTGTGTCAATTGTTGGGAGTCTTGAATCTTGGGCGTTGGGATGTGGATTAGCGTGTGAGTGTTTCGCGAAGCCCTAGCTTGAACTCGAAGGCGCGGAGATTCCTTCGAAGTACCATTCGATCGGCTATAGCGTCAATGAGCTTCGCGAACTTGGATCGGCAGAGAGGATCTTCTTCCGAAAGGATGCGGCATATCTTCATTGGTTTGTCTTGGATGATGGTGAGTGTCCCATCCGAGAACTTTGCCACTTCGGAGCAGCGCAGGAGCCTCATCTTTCCTTTGTAGTTCGAGTAGGCGACCGCCGGATCATCTCCGTCGATCACATCGCCCTCTCGATAGTCGTCTGCGTTCTTGAAAGATGGGCGCGTCAAGTTCACCTTCTTGGATTATGTTCCACCGCCATCTGCAGATCGTGGGTGGCGTAGAATCTGACCTGTCGGAGCATGTGGCGCTTGATAGCCACATATCCCATGGTGACCGGTTCAGCACGTACGAGGTGTCCAGAGCTTCGGAGGACGAGTCTGAACTGTTTCATGGATTCCAACATGCTGTATAGGTCGCCCAGGCGCAGAAACTTGAAGTCCGCCTCACTGACTTTGCTGCTGTAGCTCTCATCCTGCCTCATTACTGTGAAGACTGGGTAGTGGACAGGTCCTCTCGACTCGTGGTGGAGGTCAGTGACTTTGCAGATGGGGGCCCGATTCATTTCCAGAGCGATGTTCTCCTCATCGGACAGCGTCCTATCTGTGCATTTGTGGCACAGAAGGCTCCATCGATAGAGTTGCTTCTTTCTCTCGCTCCAACTCTGGATGTTCATCAGCTCATACTCGTCGAAAGTCGTGACGATCTTCTCCTTGCGCCGCCAGATCCTTTTCCTGATCTCTTCCTGAAATGGTGCCGTGATCTTTTTGTTTTCCCACGGTGCTTCCTGTATGTCCACCGTGGGCACATCCGTTTGAGCAGCAGGGGCCTCAGTTTGCTGCGCTTGGAACTGAAGGATGTTCTCGAGCTCGGTCGGTTCCGCGTCGTACTCCTCTCCGTTCTCGTCGTCTGCGGTGTTGATCAGCGTGAGCGAGGCCTCCATGAGCAGACGTCGAGCATTTCCACCAGCTTCCTAGCTGCTACTGCATCGGCGGGCGTGTATAGCCATTCATCGTTGAAGATGTAGGCTTCTATCTCGTTCTGAGCGCAGTAGACATCCTCGGAAGCCAGGTTGGGATCGATGTTGAGAGGGGTATGGCTGTGTGGTGGCGAGGGTGTAGCGTCGGAGGGGTTAGTGGATTGTGGGGATGGAATTGGTGGAGATTCTGGTGGTTCGGTGAGGTGATGGTTTTGGCAAGGATGATTTGGGTGACGAGTGGTGTAGATGTGGTGGTGGCCTCTAACGTCGATGTGACAGCTAGAGGTTCCGAGGTGGGTGGAGATGGTATGGAGGTGGTCTCTAACGTCGATGTGACGATTAGAGTCTCGGAGACGGTGGTGGGTGTTGGTGAGGGTGATTTGGCTAGTGACTCAGGGTGAATGGTGTGGGATTTTTGGCTAGTGGGTTGTGAGGTTTCTGGTGCGGGCGTTGTTTTAGGTCCAGATGAGGAGGCGGCGTCGATTGTGTGAAACCTTGTGAGCTCAGCTGCCTATCTATCCCCCCTCGCGGCGATCTTGATCATCATCTTGATCGTCGCGCCTGGTCCTGCTGGTCTCGCCTTGAGTGCGGCAAGACAGTGGTTGCGTCATGATGCGCTTCATCTCCTGTTCTTCCTCGTCAGGTTCCATCATCGATTCGAAGCGGCTCGGAGGATGTAGAAGAGCTCCTTGGCAGAGATGGAGGAGAGAAGAGCATCTGCGTCCTCATATTGCTTTGGTGGTGGCGTCTCCGGGGCCACACCTTTGCCTTTGTCGACGGTGGACGCTTCGAGACGCGCGTAGACTTTATCCAAGATTGACGCCTCAAGAGTCTTTGCAAACTCTTGAAGGCGTGTCTCTAGCGCGGTCTCGGTGACGAAATTGGGTAAATCTAACAAGTTGGAGTCACGAAGAACTCCAACTGACACCGATTCGGTGAATATCGCCGATCGGCCGCCCGTTTGCACAGGACTGGAAAAGACGGTGTCACGCAGACTTCCCGTTGACATCATCGATGAGACAGACTCAATCGAATGATGGCCTAGGCTCACGGTTGTTGTGATGTTGGCCGTGCTAGGTCTTCCGCTCTCAGTCACAGAGACTTCACCGAGCGTTCTGACAGAATCACGAAGACTCTGTAGTGCGGTATATGGTGTATGTGTCCTAGAAACGTAAGGAATTATGGGTAGTGAGGGCACTAGACTCGATGTGTATGAAGAGGATGCAGTCTGAGGCGAGGGACTGCTTGTTTCAACATCGATCACCTCCAATTGGGGTGTCGATGGTATACGTGGCTCCTCGTGGAATAAAATAACTTCCTGTAAAGAGGAAGATAAGTGGCTTGGTGGGGTTGTTTGCGTGGTTGAGCCAGATGCCACGACTTCTACTCGGGAGGTGAACACATCACCTCCTGTACCTATTGGTTCGGCTCGGCTTATTTGTGGCGGAGGAGGTCGATCGTGTTTTTGTTTCGATCGACGCTCCTTGGGGCGGCTTACGTCATCCTCACGCGTCCGTTTTTTCGGAGCGCGGGTGGAGGAGGATGCGGCGCGACCTGAAGACTTTTTGGAGGTGGCTGGGGGGTGTGGCTAGTCCCGGGGATAGGAGCAGTGGGGTTGATCTGCGCCATAGGGACAGTGGAGAGAGGTCGGGGCTTTCGCGGAATGTTGCGGTTGCGGCACGGTATTCGCGGACGTGCGGATTTGTCTGATCTGCATAGGCGAGCACTTCGTCCGGAATGATCATGGCATGTCGATCCTTCGCCGGAGTGTTTCTTCTTGGCGAACTTCTCGACAGTTGGAATCTGAAAATGTTCCGCTGCAGGACGGATGCGGATGTTCGTTGAGTTTAGGCGGAAATGCTTGATGAGAGCAGGGAGCCACCGCATGTAGGGTACGAATCGATTTGTGACTCCCTTGACGACTTCCCGGTCCCGTCGCTGGATCATCGAGACTAGGTCCATCCAGATTACGTCGGCGTAGTTGTACTTGCGGTTGTGGGCGATGCCGGTCAGGATGGTGAGGATTTGAATGTTTCCACGATCCTGGCCAGCATGCTTTCCTGACATGCACTTGTTCACCAGCAGGTACAGTGTCCGCCATGGTTGTGGTAGATTGCGGGTGGTGACTTCACTGAGGACCAGTGGGCCTTTCTTCTTCTTGGTATCCGTTGATAGCCCAGTCTGTCGATGTCGTCGATGAGTTGGTCGTGTGTTGGTGGTGGATCGTAGGGTGAGTACACCGGGAGTTGAAGAACTTCTTGGAGTATTTTGGGAGTGAGGACGACCGTTTCTTGATCGATTTGAGCGGATAGGCGCTTGGCGAGGTGTAGTGGTCCAGCTATCTGCAGCGTGTGCCAGAATTGTTGAAGGTACACCTGAGCTTCTGGTTCGCCATGTGTGAGGGCGTGGCGAAGTGGGTGTCCTTTGAGAATCTCTATAATTACAGGGGCATCACACCGAAAACTGTCCAAGTCCACTTTGTAGTTGTGGGAATCAGGGCCGCCCATTGACTTAGTGGAAAGATCTCCTCCGGTGGTGGGACATAGGTATGCGCGTGGAGTTCAATGCGAGCGACTTCTCTTTGGATGGCAGCCGCCTCAAGTGCCTCGAGTGTATTTTGGTCTTTGTCCGTCATGTCTGTGCTTGACATAATTATAAGATGATTATTGAGGTCTAAGTCAAGAAAATTTTCGCAAGTTAAGAGGTCACGCACATTGTAACAATTTTTCGCATGCAATGAAAAAAAAAATCGCAACTTTTCTTTCATAGAAATTTTCTCAAGTTAAGAAACATTGCATGCAAGTCGAGAGAATTTTCTCATGTTTTAAAAAAATTTCGCAGTGCAGCATATAATGAAAATTTTCTCATGTTGCAAGTCGAGAAAATTTCTCAAGTTAAATTTTTGTTCACTGTAGATGCGAGTCTATGAATATCGTGGGTTGAAAAATTTCGCAGTGGTTGAGAAATTTTTGTTCATTGTAGATGCGAGTCTATGAATTATCGTGGGTTGAAAATTTCGCAGTGGTTGAGAAAATTTTTGGTTCAGTGTAGATCCGAGAAAAATGGAGATGCGAAAATTTGGATTATGAAGTCAAAGCAGCGAAGTTTTAACAAAGGTAAATTCTCATACTAAAGTTTCTCAGGTAAAATTTCGCGGGGCGACACTCACTGTAGCGCAGAATTTTTCTCGGGTACATTAAAAATTTCGCGGGGCTATACTCACTGTAGTGCAAGAATTTTAAAATTTCTCGGGCTACATTCACAGTAGTGCAAGAATTTTCTCGTGTAAGTTAAAAATTTCGCGGAGCTATACTCACAGTAGTGCAAGAATTTTCTTGGGTAAGTTAAAAATTTCGCGGGCTTATCTCACTGTAGCAGCGAATTTTAACATTTAATGATTAAAGCACCTTAGCTAAGAATATTTCTCGGGAATATTTATGGTACTGTAGCAGCGAAATTTTAACAATTTAAAGCACTTTATCTAAGAAAATTTCTCGGTGAAAAAAAAAAAAAATTCGCGGGCTTATGATACTGTAGCAGCGAAAATTTAGCAGTTTAAAGCACTTTATCTAAGAAATTTCTCGGTGATTAAAAAAGATTCGCGAGTCTTACGGTACTGTAGCAGCGAAAATTTAACGTTTTAAAGCAGAAATTTTGAGAAATTTCGCGGTGAAGAACATAGTGAGAAAACAGCGAAGCGACGTAATAAATTTTAGCCCTAGACCTACTCAAATCTCAACCAAAATGCTGTAATCTGGGCTCAATCGACTCGTAATTGAATGGGTAATGCATATTTGGGGATATTAAACATTAAAAACCTAACATGCATTCGATTCATAGCCGAGAAATTTTAAACCCTAACCTAACAGATTTAAATAAAATGGGCAAAACAGGGAAAAATCGAACAGAAATTGGGTTATTTAAGGTGTATTCATACCGAAAAGTTGATTTGTGATGATTGAGTTAGCAGGAAACGAAGTTTGAATGCAGATTTGGACGACAACGACGATCTGAGGAGTTGCGAATTTTGAAAGAAGGTTGCGAAATTTTGAGAGAGAGGGGTTGCGAATTTTAAATCTTCTCGGGATTTTTAGAATAGTGAAAAACGTTAAGGGTTTTGGGGTTTTAGGGGTTTATAGTCACTGTTCATGCGAATTTTTGTGAGAATGGGCCGAAATTCATGGGCTTCAATTGGTCAGATATGACTTTCGCGGGCCGAATTTTATGGGCTTCAATTGGACCAATTTTGACCATTTTTGACCAGAAATTAGAAATTCAACCCAAAATATTTTAATTGATTCGATTTTGACACAGTTTGACCAAACTTTAAAATTTCAACCCCCCTTTTTTTTTTTTTTTTTTTTTAATTTTAAAAGGTAAAAAATAGGAAGCTCCCCCTTAATCGTAAAACTCCCGAGTTAAGTAATGAAATATTAGACGCTCCCCCTTAATCGAAAAACTCCCCCTCAACAGATATAATCCAGAAGACACATAAAAATTCAGAAAACACATAGATAATGGAGTGAAGTGGAAAGAAAATATGTACACTTAATCAAAGTTCATGTAGAGACGATTGATCACAACTGAATATTCAACATGCCCAACATAGTCACTAGGTGTTGGAATCGTTTGACATCCAACGGTTTTGTGAAAAATGTCGGCCAGTTGATCTTCGGTTGTGACATAGTGCAATTCAATTGTCCCTTGTTCTACATGTTCTTTGATGAAGTGGTGACGAATATCTATGTGTTTTGTTCTAGAGTGATGTACCGGATTACTTGTCATCGCAATAGCACTTTTTGAGTCACAATAAATGGGAATTTTATCGACATGAATATTAAAATCTCGTAGTTGGGTTCTCATCCACAAAAGCTGTGAACAGCAACTAGCAGCGGCGACATATTCTGCCTCCGTTGACGAAGTTGAGACACAGTTTTGTTTTCGAGACGACCAACTCACGAGTTTACCGCCCAAGAAGTGTGCAGCTCCAGAGGTGCTTTTCCGATCCATCTTGCATCCAGCGTAATCCGAGTCAGAGAATCCAACCAGCTTGATGTCCGATTGAGTGGGGTACCACAAGCCCAGATTGGGTGTTCCTTTGAGATAGCGGAGAATCCTTTTGACAGCAGTGAGGTGGGATTCTTTTGGTGTTGCCTGAAAACGAGCGCAGATTCCTGTCGAGAGAACGATATCTGGTCGACTAGCAGTAAGGTACAGAAGAGATCCTATTATCCCTCGATAGATGGTTTGGTCAACAGGAGCACCAGATGGGTCCGCATCGGGTCGGCCAGAGGGAGACATAGGTGTTGCAGCAGTCTTAGCATCCTTCATTCCATATTTCTCGAGGATGTCATGGATGTATTTGGACTGGTTGATGAAGATTCCGTCGGGGAGTTGCTTCACTTGGAGACCAAGAAAGAAATTCAGCTCACCCATCATACTCATTTCAAACTTCTCCTTCATCAGTTCTGCGAACTCTTCACATAGTTCTGGTTTAGTCGATCCGAAAATGATGTCATCGACATATATCTGTACGATCATGATGTCCGGGCCACTCCGCTTGGTGAAGAGGGTTGTATCCAGAGATCCTTTCTTGAATCCAGACTGAACGAGGAAATCTGAAAGGACGTCGTACCAAGCTCGGGGAGCCTGTTTTAGTCCGTAGAGAGCCTTGTAGAGTCGATATACGTGATGAGGAAACTCTTCGCTCAAGAACCCTTCAGGTTGATCAACATTCACTTCTTCTTTGAGAAATCCATTTAGAAATGCAGTCTTTACGTCCATTTGGTAGACTTTGAAGTTCTTGTGAGCAGCAAAGGCAAGAAACATTCGTATTGCTTCGATCCTGGCGACAGGGGCAAAAGTTTCATCGTAGTCGATGCCTTCTTGTTGGTTATACCCCTTAGCCACTAGTCTTGCTTTATTGCGAATAACAACACCGTCTTCATCCTTTTTGTTTTTGAAAATCCATTTAGTGCCGATAATGGATCTATTGTGTGGTCGTGGTACGAGTTCCCAAACTTGTAAACGCTCAAACTGGTTTATTTCTTCCTGCATTGCAATCAGCCAATCAGGATCGTTGAGAGCTTCAGCTACTCGTGCTGGTTCCACTTGACTGAGATAGCAAGCAAACAAGCTTTCATTCATCGTAGCCGAACGTGTCGAAACACCGGCTGTGGGATTCCCAATTATCTGATCGGTAGGGTGAGAGCGAGCCCAAAGTGGTACGTTGGTTTGTGAGGAGCTGGCCGCATTTGTATCGATTAGAATCTCATTAGATTGGGGCCCAGTGTCCGAAGAGGAGATCTCAATCGTAGAAGACTGAGAAGGTTCAGCATCAGAATCAGCAATATTCCCAGGGTTGGGTAGTATGTCGTCTTCGTTGAGATTGAGTGTATCCAAGGTTGGAGGGACGACGTTATTGCCGGTAGCTGGTGGTGTAGACGGAGTGGGTGCAGCGGAAGGTTGAGTGGTGGCGACGGGAGTCTCGTGAACTGGGTAGAAATACTCGAAGAGCAGATCGAGATCCAGTTCCCCACAATTGCCCTCAGATGAGGAAGTTCCCGCCGTTGAAGATTGACCTTTTGTCAACGTCTGTAGAAGACCTGGTTCTGGACTGATGTGGCCAGAAGCTATGAGATCACCTTCGCTTTCGTCAAAAGTGACATTCGTGCTCTCTATTACTGACCGTTTCTCCTTAAGATAGACTCTGTACGCCTTCGAGTTCAGCGAGTATCCAACAAAGATGCCTTCAATTGCTTTTGGATCAAGCTTCCCAAGATGTTGGCGATCATTGGCCACAAAACATCGGCAACCGAAGACCCTCAGATAAGATATATCGGGGATACGTCGGTTATTCAGCATCTCGTATGGGGTGCGGTTGAATCTCTTGTGGATGGAAGCCCGGTTCTGTGTGTAGCAAGCCGTTTGAATAGCTTCGCCCCAAAGAGAATGAGGAAGTCCGGATTGGATGAGAAGAGTCCTGGCAGCTTCAACTAGTGTCCTGTTCTTGCGCTCAACGACACCGTTCTGTTCGGTGTCTTCACAGCTGAGAACTGCTGAGTGATGCCCTGAGTGGCATAGAAATCACTGAGTTTCTTGTTTTTAAACTCAGTTCCGTTGTCTGTTCTGATAATCCGAACCTTCTGTTGGTGAAGAGTTTGGGACGCAACAACAAACTCGATGATTATATCAGGAACTTCATCCTTTGTGCGAATGAGTTTCGTCCACGTGTAGCGTGAAAAATCGTCGACAATTACAAGAATATACCGTCTTCCTCCGAGTGTGGCCGTAGGCATTGGTCCACATAGATCCATGTGTATGAGCTCGAGGATGAGCTTAGAGGACGGTGTTTCCTTAGAGATATGAGACGATCTCTTCATCTTCCCCAATTCACATGCAGAGCAGAGGTGTTCCTTATGATATGTCAGTTGGGGTAGACCGTTGACGAGTTTATTCTGACGCAGTTTGTTGATGGTCTTGAAGTTGAGATGTGAAAGGCGACGATGCCACAAATCGTTTCAACTTGGAGCGGCTCGAGAGAGAAGGCATACTGGTCGAGAGGTCGTGAGATTGAGTACGTAAAGGTGAGACGTGCGCGTTCCAGAGAGAAGGGATTGTCCTGAGGCATCTATAATGCTGCAGATGTCTGATTCGAAGAGAACCTTGTATCCTTTGTCACAGAAACGTCCAATGCTGAAGAGATTGTAGCTCAAACCCTCGACGTAGGAGATTCCTTTGATTGTTAATTTGTCATGCACGAGTTCGCCAGTTCCGAGAATTGGCGCCATTTGACTGTTTCCGAAGGAGACCCTTCCGAGATAGCGCTCGGTGAAGTTGCTCAACAGCTCCTTATTCCCTGTCATGTGTGTGGAGCAACCCGAGTCTAGATACCACACATGACAGACCTGCAAGCATTAGCAAACGTTGGGACCCCGTATACGGACGGGACCTTCTTGTAATACAGGTAAAGTTTTCATGCGCTTGATGAGAAATATGGGTTCTAAATCAGATTGTGATGTATCTAATTTCGCTTTTCCTTTGTCATTAGTTTGATTAGGCGGGATTATGGTTTTTCTAACCCATATTTTCCTAACTTGTGTTTGCATGTGTGGTGCCTTATACGTGAATTGGCGTGTGGAATGTGGTTGTCGTTTTTGTGCTTCGGTGTTGGTCGCCTGTGGCTTGTGAGTAGTAGGTGAGTTTGCTTTTGACGACGAGAGGCGTTTTCGCTTGACCTTAGGTTAGGCGGGATGGGCGAATTCAAAGGCGTCGTAGATGAACTTCGCTTGCGTGGTCGGAGTGTTGCGTGTTCATGTGATTCGTATTCGTGGAAGCGGGGGAGAACAAATTCGTTGCAGCAGCACATGGACATAAGCTTTGTAAACGAAAGATGAGTTTTGGCAACATAATTGTCTACGACCTTAGGACATTGGGATTCAGTACATAGAGAGCTAGAACGAATATAGATTGGTCTTCTCTTCATGTCATCGAAGAGCGGGTTCTCCTTATTTGGTACGAACTCCCTTCCTGAGACGTCGAGCTCACATTCCCTGTATCCATAAGAATACTAGAGTTAGTGTTAGGACATATGTCGGCTTCAGGAGTCATCTTCGCCGTCCTCTTACATTTACATGTTTGAGGATCGGGTACTTGACTTGACGTAGAAGGTTTGGTCGTATTAAGAGATTGTTCTAGGGTAAAGATTTTGTAAAGTAGATCTTCACGCTCTTTGGCAAAGGCATTTCGCTCTACTTCTATGGTTCGCTCTAGTTCTGCTATGACTAGAAGTTTCTCTGGGACATAGATGCGAGAAAGTGCTTCTCGTAGAGCGATTTCCTGTTCTTCAGTTGGGAACTGAGATTTGATGTCTTCAGAGAGTGAGGGCTTTCTAGTCTTATCACTGGCATTGAGTTCTGTGTAGTCGTATGCGATCTCAGTCCAAAGTATGTTCTGTTTTCTCTTTTCTTCTGACAGCACAGTGGAGGAGGATCTTACAAATGGCATGAGCTGTTTGGGAGTCCCTGTCCTTGTTTTTAGGAAAGCTGTACTGTACATGTTATACCTTTTGACAATTAGCGGCGTAGGATCGCAGTTGCTGGCCAGTCCGATTCCCATCCGGGCGTCGTAGAATTCTGTTTCAGCTGGTTGGTTTAATAGACATAAAATGTTCGCTGCCTTTTTCCTAAGGTGAAGTTGCTCCTCAAGTTCTTTCACCTTGCGGTATAGCCTAACTCTTTCCTTGTAAGCAGTTCGTATTTAGCGGCCGTCAGGAGGCGAGAAGTTCACATGAACTAATGGCTAGTGTAGTTTCCTTAACCTTAGTCTCACTTTGTTTGTTCTTACTTTGCAGACGTTTGACTAAAGCTTCAGAGGCCATTAGACGTTCGTTCGCACAGGCAAGTTCTTCTACTTTTAGACTAAATAAGGCATAGTTATTTTCATATTTCAGCCTAAGTTCATCATAATCCCTAGCGTCTACTGTGGGTTTCTTAATGTCGTGTCGGTGATTAAACACATCATCAAGTTGTGAGATTCGTACCTCAGACTCAGCGTTGGTAGGAGTCTTAGCAGTGTTTTCACCGGTGTGACCCATCTCCTCGTCCTCGTCATGTTCCACCAGCCTAGCCATGCAGCAATCTTCATCCTTAGGCTCCTCGTCTTCTGAGGTGTCATTTACCCATTCAGCTTCTTCGGTGAGCAGGGCTTTCCCACTTTCCATCTTGCGGGTCATTCTGGCCTTTCGGTCATAGTACCCGGAGTCCTTCACGCGTGGGGCGTGGCATTCTTTGGCAAAGTGGCCTGTCTTTCCACACGAAAGCACTTCACAGATTTTTGAGGTGCAGAGTCCTCTGCTTTCTTTGTTGGCTTAGTTTCCTCTGTGGGAGTGGTCCTTTTGGTGCCGCTATAGGTTCTTTGGCGATTGGTGGAGGATGAGGATTTTTCCCAATCTTCTTTGAGACCAGCTTGGTGAGCATTGCAGTTGCTTGCGTATGTCACGAATATCTTCATCGGATTCTGTATCGGCTTCGGATCCTGAAGAGGTGTCCGATACAGCAGCTGGCAGCTTCCCTTTGTTCTGTTTGGCCTTAGTGATGGAAGATCGTTCATTGGTTTTGTTCGAGAGGAGTGCCAGTGGGTCGACTCGAGTGTTGGTGGACTGAGGTTGCACGTAAGGAGCATAGGCTGACAGACTGTCGTAAAGAGCATGGATAGAAGTTTGGAGAGGTCCTTACTCTGAATCATCATCACGATCGCATTGCCCCAATGTGGTTTGAGGCTACCAAGGAAGCGGTTGTTGATATCGAACTTGTCCCTCGAGATCCTGGCTTTCTTGAGTTCATTGATGACCTTCAGGTATCGGAGGTATGTGTCACGCAGTTCCTCTCCTTCATAGGCCTGGAAGAGTTCATACTGCGAGAGGCATGCTGATTTCCTCCCCTGAGCACTTTCAGTTGTGCCAGCCATGATTTCTGCAAGTTCATCCCATATCTCCTTCGCTGTTGTGCAGCACTCAACGTGAGTGTAGACCTCATTTCCCAGAGCCTGGAAGAGGTATCCTTTGGCAGTCTCGTCGGCCTGTGCGCGAGCTAGTTCATCCTCATTGATGGGACCTCTGGTGTGCGGCGTTCATCCATGGGAGGGTTTGCGTTTGGCTGTGCAGGGATAGTTGTCCAGAACTGTGCAGGGCCGTTAAAGATGGAGTCCCAGAAGATATTGAGAGAGTGGTGCGCCTTTGTTCCTGAGGAACGTGAGGAAGCGGTTTGTCCATATGCTGTAGTCGCCTTGTCGCAGCATCGGAGGCCTGGTGTCGGAGCCCACTATGGAGATGTCATTCGTGGTAGACATGGTTGGTGCAGTCGGATCGTCCGTGGTTTTGATCTTGTAGTGGATAAGAAAGTTAGTAACGAACGATATGAGAAATACGAGTTTAATGAGTAGAGTTTTGAGAATAAAAATGTTTAAAGAATTTCTTAGAACTAAGTGAGCGTGTGTGATGGTCGATAATGTATGAAAGAGAAATAAATCTTGAAATTTGGAGAAGTTCTAGAAATTTAAATTGAGACTTGGGAAGCAAAAAAAATTTTATCTCAAATGTGGTTTAGGAAGATAGTACCAAAGTGTAAGGATCAAATCTTAAAATTTTGAGAAACGTTTAGCCCAAGACAAATTTATCACAAAAAAATTTCGCAGCTCAAGGAGACGTGATAAATGAAGTGTTATCCGAGAAATTGGGTGTTGAGAAATTTCGGTGTTTGTGAGTTTCAAAGAGAAATTCTGAAGAAAAATTCTCAAGAGAAAATTTCTCAGATTTTAAAAGTTTCGCATGTGGAATGATTCTAAGTTGAGAGTTTTAAAATTTCACAAGAAAATTTCGCGGGAAAAAAAAATTGCATCAAGAGTCGAAGTGGGATTTTTAAGAAATTTTCGTGGTTAAAAAAAACTTTCTCAGATGAGATAAATTTTCGCGGCTTTGAAAATTTCTCGGTTGAAAACTTTCTTGAACTTCAGAACTTTCTTAGTCAAAGAAAAGGGATTCTCAGATATAAAATTTCAAAGAATTCTCGGCTTAGAAAATTTTCTCGATGTAAAGATTTTCATGACTTTAAAAAATTTCTCGGCCTTAACAAAAATTTCTCGGATGTAAAAATCGCGGTCTTGAGACAAATTTCTCGTATGTAAAAATTCACTGAGTTTAAAAACTTTCGCGGTCTGGAGACAAATTTCTCGGATATAAAAATTTTCAGAAAGTTCTCGGTTGAGGAAAAAGATTCGCGGCTTAGAAAAATTCGCGGGATGAGCTTTCTGGGATATGGATTTTCTGAAAATTCTCGGTTGTTAATTTCTCGACTTAGTAAAATTTCTCAGTTTTTGAAAGTTTCGCGGCTCAGAGAAAAAAAATTCTTGGTGTAGACTTTCTCGGGTATAAAGTTTCTCTGATTTTAAAGAGTATGAACTTGAGAAAGATTGGATCTTAGAGAAATTTTCGCGGTTTTGGAAATTCTCGGATTTTATAGAGTATAAAGTTGAGAACACAAAATTTGGCCTAATAAAAATTCGCGGATTAAAACTTTCTCGGACTCTTAAAGTTGGCAGTTGCGAAAAAATGCAGTTTTAAGGGAAAGTTTCGCGGTTTTAAAGATTCTCGGGATAAAATTTTCTCGGATGTGGAAAATTCGCGGACTTGAACGATCAAGCACAAAATTTCGCGGTCAAGAACACGTTAGTACTGTTCCATTGCTTTTTCACGCGATTTCCCAGAAAATCGTCTCGTTCTCGCTCAAATCTCAACCAAATCGCTCAAACTTGATCCTAAACTTCAGAAATTCTTCCCTAAACACATAATCGACCGATTTGTGAGCTAAAAACAACAAAAAATGGGTCAAATCGACCAAAAACAGAGAATGGCCGAGATGTCCTTTTCTGAAACTTTTCTGCTTAAATCTTGCTCAAAACTCGTTAAAACTGATCCAAAAGTGTTCTAAAAACATTTTAGGCCTAGAGTCGATCTGGGGAAAGGTTTTAAACACAAAAACAACACATTAAAACCCCAAAACGAGCTAAAAAAATGCCGAACCCATTTTTTGCTCAAAAACACTTTTGATCTTGCTTGGAATCGAACGAAACTGGATTCAAATCAACGAAGATCGATCCACGTTTGCTCTGATACCACTTGTTGGTCCCAAAATGCACCAAACAAGGAATCAAAGAAGCTAAATGTAATGAAATGGAATGAAAAGGGAGAATTTCTCACCTTGTAGTGTGTGTAGTGTGTGAAAACGAATTTTAGCTTTTTAATCTTTGATTACCTTTCAAAGTGAGTTGGTAACACCTTATATACCACATTAACCCTAGGTATATTAAGGCCCAATCACTAAATATAAAGTAATTACAATCTAGTCCAAAGCCCAAGCTAAAGATAATTACAAAATTAATCTCAAGACTTAAACTATTGACAGAACAAATTAAATATCCTAACAAACTCCGAGTTGGCACAATTCGGTATTCACAGCTTTCCGGCTCAACGCGTCTGCGACCACGTTAGCTTTTCCTGGGTGATAATTTATCACATAGTCGTAGTCCTTCACTAGTTCGAGCCATCGTCTTTGCCTCATATTCAACTCCTTCTGTGTGAAGAAGTACTTTAGGCTCTTATGATCTGTGAAGATCTCGCACCTTTCTCCGTATAGGTAGTGTCGCCAGATTTTGAGAGCAAACACTACTGCGGCGAGTTCAAGATCGTGGGTGGGATAATTCTTCTCGTACGACTTCAACTGTCGGGAGGCATAAGCGATCACCTCCCGTTTTGCATCAATACGCACCCCAAGCCATTCTTCGAGGCATCACTATATACCGAGAATCCTTCCGTACCCGAAGGTATTGCTAAGACTGGAGCAGTCGTCAGTCTTTCTTCAGCTCCTGAAAACTTTGCTCACATTCTTCAGTCCATTTGAACGAGACATTCTTCTTCGTCAGGTTTGTGAGCGTTGAGGCAATGCTGGAGAAGCCTTTGATAAACTTCCGATAGTATCCAGCAAGCCCGAGAAAACTTCTTACTTCAGTGGAGTGGTCGGTCGTGGCCAATTTTCTATTGTCTCAATCTTGCTGGGGTCCACTGAAATTCCGTTCCCCGAAATGATGTGCCCCAGAAATGCCACTTGTTCCAACCAGAATTCGCATTTCTTAAACTTGGCGAATAGTTGTTTCTCCCGAAGGATTCCAAGGACCGTTCTCAGATGATCCTCGTGTTCCCCCTCCGTCTTCGAGTATACGAGGATATCATCGATAAATACTATAACGAAACGGTCTAGGAACTCTTTACACTCGGTTCATCAGATCCATGAAAGCGGCAGGAGCATTCGTTAGCCCGAAAGGCATGACCAAGAATTCGTAGTGGCCGTACCTCGTGCTGAACGCAGTTTTCGGAACATCCTTTTCACGGATTTTCAACTGATGATAACCGGAACGCAGGTCGATCTTTGAGAACACCGTTGCCCCTTGTAATTGATCGAATAAATCATCTACCCTCGGTAAGGGGTACTTGTTCTTTATCGTGATTTTATTGAGTTCACGATAATCTATACACAATCTCATCGACCCGTCTTTCTTCTTTACGAAAAGTACCGGGGCTCCCCAAGGTGAGAAACTGGGTTGAATAAAACCCTTCTGCAACAATTCTTCCAATTGTTCTTTTAACTCCCGCAATTCATTTGGTGCTAACCTATACGGGTTTTAGAAATAGGGGCAGCTCCGGGCACAAGATCGATTACGAATTCAATCTTCCGATCCGGCGGTAATCCCGGGAGATCCTCGGGAAACACATCGGGATACTCTTTTACTATAGGAACTTCCTCTAGCTTTGGCTGAGGAGATTCTTCGGCTTTCACCGCAAAGATCAAAAAATGCTTCGCACCCGTATTCACGAGTCGCTGAGCTTTCAAGGCAGAAATCCTAGGGATTGATTTACTGTTCGTCTTTCCCGAAAATTCAAACTCCCCTCCCTCGGTCGATTGAAACCTAACTACTTTCTTCGCACAGTCTATGATTGCTCAATATTTCGAGAGCCAATCCATCCCGAATATGATGTCGTAATCACTCATCGGGATCACTATCAGATCTACATTCAATTCTCGACCCTCAATTCTCACGGGACAGTTTCCTACTACTAAGTTCGTCCTAGTTGGATCTCCGTGGGTAAGGAAACTATGTAGTTACACGAAGAATGGGTAGGATATATTCCCGCCCGGGTCACAAAACTGGCCGACACAAACGAATGTGTGGCTCCGGAGTCAATCAGAATGGAAGTCGGTACGTGAAAGATGTTCAACGTACCAGTCACTACGGCTGGGTTCGCCTCCGCCTCCTCATTCGTCAATGTGAAAACCCTCGCGGGTACGGGTGGAGGTCGGATCAATTTCTGTGGTTGATTCTGCAGCTGAGGCTGACCCTCCGTGCAGTTCCGTGCAGTGTGTCCCATCTTTCCGCACCGAAAGCACTGCAAATTCTGCGTCGGTCGAGGTCCATAGCAGATACCGAAGTGGTTTCATCCGCACTGCTGGCACTGTGGCGCTGGCATCGCTGATCGATAGGGAACGTTGGTCGTTCCCTGGCTAAAATTCGGGCGCCACGTCTGTTGGCCCGATCGGTTGCCTTTGTTCTTCGGACCCTTGCCGAAGAATGGGCGCTTCTGACTGCTACCTCCTTGTTGAGCCTCCCTCTTTCTGCTCACTTCCTGAGCTTCCTTACTACACCTTCTGCCTGCTCAGCAATTAAGGCACGTTCTGTTGCCTGACGAAATTCCAGCTAGCGCACACCTGCCACGCTGAGGTCTCGGTAAAATTCGGGTTTCAGTCCCCGAAGGAATCTCGTAACTTTCAGGGCACTCGTCGCTACGAGATGAGGAGCGAAGCGGGATAACTCCTCGAACTTGCGAATGTATTCTGCAACTGGCATTCGCCCCTGTTTCAGGTTCATGAATTCGTACATTCGCTGCTCTTGGTCGTGAGCAGTGAAGTACTTTTCGTAGAACAGTTCTCTGAAACGCTCCCACGTCATGGTTGCAGGATCTTCTAACACCTTCACGGTGTTCCACCAGAAACGCGCGCTTCCCCGAAGTAGGGAAACGGCACACAGGACTTTCTCGTTGTTCGGCAGGCGACTATAAATGAAAAGATCTTCAATCGTGCCGATCCAGTCTTCGGCCACCGCAGGGTTAGTAGCCTCGGCAAAATTTGGGGGATTCAGTTTGCGGAACCTCTCCCCGATAATTTCCACGTGATCGAGTTGCGGGGAGGAATGGCGCTCAGATGAGCTCCGACGATTGATCAGGGTATTGATCTGGTCAGACTGACGCTGTATCAACTCAGTCAGCCGTCGAATGGTCTCGTGTTCAGGAGTCGGGGACTCATGTTCGTCCCGTCGACTTGACTCTCCTACAAACTCACGTCTAGGTCTACCCCTCGACATTCTCGGATACTAGATGGCACACATAAACAAACACATATCAGCTCACATAACCATATTAGCACACAGCACTTACAGGCGAGGCTGGTTCTCCCGGCTTTGAGCGGCAGTACATGGACAGTCTTCAGAACCTAAAACCTAACGCTCTGATACCACCTGTAACACCCTACTTCCTAATTAAATTAGTTGGCGGATTTCCGCAACAGAAGTCGCGGACGACCCGATTTATAAAAAAAAAAACTTCTAAGGAAATAATTTACATTATATACCAAAGGTCGGGTTTACAAAAATCATCACTAATTACATCGGGCCGAAGCCCCAAATCTAACCCGACTAAACTAAACCGCGCCTCTCCACAGGTCGCGTCCCATGTACCGCTCCACCCTCAAAGCCCGTGGAGTCACCGCCGCCAGCCAGCCTACAGCTAACCCTGACACTCACCGGTGTTGGGTGTAGTCTCACCTATAAAATAAAACCCTGAGCAAAACGCCCAGTAGGTGGTAGTAAAAACATGCAATGCATATGCGTGCGTGCACTCAACCCGATCCCATGACCTCACACATGAAGTATGCACTCTCGACCTATCTCACGTCTCATCACATATCAGGGCCCTAGGCTAGACTCGGCACCCACGCGCGCATGGCAAGGTATGCCATAGTCATGCGGTAGCCCACGCCGGCCTCGCCGGGTCGCTCCCTCCGCACACAATCTCATCCCGACGGTGTTACACCTCGGTGCAACTCCCCGAGTAGTCTACCACTACCCGGGTAGACAGGAATCTCACATCTGTCTGCCGTCCCTGAGCCAATATATATATACGGTGGTGTGCACCTCGGGTGGCTCAATCCCGAGTAGATGGGTGTCGCAAACCCCCTCTCCCACCAGGTGTCCTATCGAGTCTAAACCTGACTACCAACATCGGTAACTCTACCCCACTCATCCGACACCGTAAGGCGTCACCGTATAAATACGGTACATCATCACCCTCACACGTGCATGTCGTGATATGCACATACAAGTCAATCACATGAAACACATCGCACGTTTCATAAAATCGTAAATAGTATAACACGTAAAATATTATACTTTATTAAAATCCGATACTAGGCCGAATGTTTTAAAATCCCAAAGTATTATTTATAATTTAAAATATGGGTTGACTCTATTTATATATCATAATACCAAAATATTTTATTTAAAACTAACTTGGGCTGAAAATAATCTTATTTAAACTATTTGGGGCCAAAGTAGGGCAAAAGCCCAAAGTTTAATCGCTGGTCAAAGCCCAAGTCATAAATCACCCGAAAAACCCACATTAAAAGCTGGTCAACCCGCGAAATTATCTTATCGGGTCAACACCCGACTTCGCGAAATCACTCGCGCTTCGCGAATCGCCGTTTAAAAATTGGTCAACCCGCAAAACGTCGAGTCAAAATTCAAATTCGCGAATTACTTCGCTAAATCCGCGAATCGTTCAATTAATAAGCCGCGAAACCAATTTTAAGCCTGTGCGAAGCCCGACGACACTCACAGGAATCACCCCGCAAAATTAAGTCGGCCCGCGAAACTCAAAGTCGGCCCGCGACTTATCTCACAATTCGCAAAACAGCTTCAACCCGCGCAGCTCGAATTTTGGCCCGCGAATCTTTACTCATCACACAGTTCGCAAAATACTTGGGCCCGCGAAACACTTTCGCGACCCGTAAATCAATTCGGCCAATTTGCTTTTTATTTTAAACTCCTCTCTCACGATCGCAAAATAAGAACGGCCCGCAATTTATTTCCTCCCTCTCATGATTTGCAAAATGAAACAGACCCGCGAACTTAAATCAACTCGCAAACCATCTACAGCCAATTCGCGAATTCATCCAACCCGCAAAACATATTATTTCCCGATTCGCAAAACTCCCAAATCGCGAGTTCAATTTGCAAACCCAACATTTCAGAAACTTAACAAGCTCTTCGTCGCTTAACACATAAGTTAAATCATCAAGCAAGAACTCATATTTTGAGTTCGAAATCACGTCAAAACACATCATAGCATATCACGTAAAATTATAAAAATCCAAAACTCAGATTAAGAACTCGACTGGCCTTCCAATCGAATTCTAACGTTATTACGGAAATAATACCCTTAAAAGGGTTTGTAGGGGTTATAAACCACCTACCTTTCCTCCAAGCTTGTTGAGATAAATTCCTAGCTAGAAGATTAGCTCGAGTTTGCCTAAATCTGCTCTCTTTCGTTCGGCACTATATATCATGCAAAAGATTAAAGAAAACATAAGCTTATGGAGGATTTAATTTCGTTAAACAAGGTTCTTACCTCCTTAGCTTGTTTAGTTAATTCCCTAGATTGAGCAACTCGATCAAGCTAGCCAAGAGTTTCCATTTTCTCCTTTCTTCTTCACGTAAGTTTTGAAGACTTGGACAAAGAAATTTCCTTTTTCTTTATCTTTACATACACGTTTTCCCACTTGGACTAACAATGATATTTTAAGATAAATATCTAGTACAAATCATGACACTAGGCGTGGGTTTCCCATGAATTAAGCAAGCTTGTACTTATCTCTTTCTTTGGGCTATTAATTCACTTGTTTGGGCCTTTTATATTTAGAGTCTTATATTATTCAACCTATTTTTTATTACTTGGGGTTTCTTAAACATTTTCGGCCCACTTGTTTTTTCCTCGCCCAATTTTCGGCCCGCTCCCGAAAATTCGGGTTTTGTTCGAAAATCACCTTCATTAATTTCGAACATTACAAAAATAATCCCGTATTAATGTGACACCCGGGGCCGATGAGGGCGGGGAGTGATCGCCGGTGCCACAGAAGTGCACGGACAAGGAGCGGCTCCTGGCAGGCTTCTAGGCGAAGGGGTACATGAACGAACCGATCCGACACCCGAATGAGAGGGGATCCTGAGACTGACAATGTATGGTCGTGTCAGGCTAAGAATCGTATAAGAAAATTGATAGTACTACTCATATCACCAAGGTCGACCTACCTTTACGGGAGTCCATCCGAAAGAACTTCGAAGTTAAGCGTGCTTGACTTGAAGCAATCTTAGGATGGGTGACCCCCTGGGAAGTTTGCCCATGGTGCGTGTGAGCGAGGACGAAGCACGCTGGAAGGTTAAATGGTGGTACAGTGGGGCCAGACTATCAGTCGGAGTGTGGTGCGCCCAACCCCACTGGTCCCGGTAGGGACGGATGCTACAGTGACACCCGGTATGGGACGGGATGTTACAGGTGGTATCAGAGCACAACCTCTCGCAGTACGGTGCTGGTTCGGGGACGAACCAGGTGGAAGCTGGTGGGCATGTGACACCCGGGGCCGATGAGGGCGGGGAGTGATCGCCGGTGCCACAGAAGTGCACGGACAAGGAGCGGCTCCTGGCAGGCTTCTAGGCGAAGGGGTACATGAACGAACCGATCCGACACCCGAATGAGAGGGGATCCTGAGACTGACAATGTTGATGGCGTGTCAGGCTAAGAATCTTATAAGAAAATTGATAGTACTACTCATATCACCAAGGTCGACCTACCTTTTCGGGAGTCCATCCGAAAGAACTTCGAAGTTAAGCGTGCTTGACTTGAAGCAATCTTAGGATGGGTGACCCCCTGGGAAGCTTGCCCGGGTGCGTGTGTGAGCGAGGACGAAGCATGCTGGAAGGTTAAATGGTGGTACAGTGGGGCCAGACTATCAGTCGGAGTGTGGTGGGCCAACCCCACTGGTCCCGGTAGGGACGGATGCTACAGTGACACCCGATATGGGACGGGATGTTACAGCCGTACTATCTCATTGACGTATCTTTTTGCCAAGTATTCTAAAGTAGAACCCCATCGAAATGGCAAGAAGTGTGCCGATTTCGTAAGTCTATCAAAAATTACCCAAACGGCGTCATTTTTCTTAGCCGTTGGAGGAAGACCATATAGAAAATCCATTGTTATACGCTCCCATTTCCAAACAGGTAGGGTAAAGGATATAATTACCCACTGGCGCTTGGTGTTCAGCTTTGATTTGCTGACACGTTAAACATTTCAGGACATACTCGGCCACATCCTTTTTCATCCTTGGCACCAATAGTGAGATTTAAGGGTCCGATACATCTTCGTACTGCCCGGATGCATGGCATAAGGAGCAGTGTGTGCCTCTTCCATTATTTCTTGTCGAAGATTATCGATCAGGAACACATACGCGGCCATTGGTCGTCAAAGTTCCATTATCGCGCATTACAAAAGACTTCCCTAACCCTTGTTTCACTTTATCAGCAATCTTAGCTAGCTTTTCGTCTTTAAACTGTACTTGTCTGATTCGAGGAACATGATAGGTCGAACTACTATCGAGGCACAGATAGCACCAGTATCGTCTACTTTCATCTCCGTATTCATCTTTCTGAGGGTCGTAGACTTGCTAAAGAACATGCTGATAGATAAGAGATAGTACCATACGATTTCCGACTCAAAGCATCATCAACAACGTAGTTTTCCAGGATGATATTCTATAGTACAGTCGTAGTCCTTAAACAGCTCAATCCACCGTCTCTGTCTCATATTCAGTTCCTTCTGGCTCAATAGATATTTCAGACTTTTATGATCAGTAAATATTTGAAAAGTTGCACCGTATAAATAATGTCGCCATATCTTTAGTGCAAATACCACGGCTGCTAGCTCTAAGTCGTGGGTCGGGTAGGATGTTTGTATGGCTTCAGTTGTCGAGATGCATACGCCACTACTTTCCCGTGTTGCATTAGCACACATCCCAGTCCTTGATACGACGCGTCGCTATAATCACAAAACCTTCAGTACCTGATGGAATAGTCAGTACAGGAGCTGTCGTTAGTCGTTCCTTCAATTCTTCAAAACTCCTTTGGCATTCATCAGTCCACTTAAATACAACTCCTTTACGTAATAACTTCGTCATGGAGTGGCTATCAGTGAGAAGAAATTCTCTACGAATCGCCGATAATATCCGCCGCCAATCCCAGAAAACTACGAACTTCTGCTACATTTTTAGGACTCTCCCACTTGACTACCGCTTCGATTTTACTGGGATCGACTTGTATACCTTTACCAGAGACTACGTGCCCCAGAAATACTACTTGATCTAACCAGAACTCGCACTTTGAAAGTTTCGCATACAAATTCTTTTCTCGTAGGGTTCGGAGTACAATCTTCAGATGTTGTTCGTGCTCCTCTTTAGACTTAGAGTATATAAGAATATCGTCAATAAAGACGATCACGAACTGGTCTATGTAGGGTCGGAAAACATCATTCATCAATGCCATAAAGACTGCAGGAGCATTCGTTAACCCAAAGGGCATAACTAGAAATTCATAATGTCCATATCTTGTTCTAAAGGGCGTCTTTGGAATATCACCATCTGCAATTTTCAATTGATGATATCCTGATCTCAGATCGATTTTGAAAAGACCCTAGAACCTTGTAATTGGTCGAATAAATCGTCGATCCGAGGTAACGGATTTATTTTTTTCACCGTTACTTTATTTAACTGTCTGTAATCAATACACATTCTAAGCGTTCCATCCTTTTTTTTAACAAAGAGAACGGGTGCTCCCAAGGCGATACACTTGGCCGTATATAACCCTTGTCGGGTAATTCCTTCAACTGTACTTTCAACTCATTCAATTCAATCGGAGCCATTCGATATGGTGGAATAGATATTGGCGCGGTGCTGGGTTGAAGTCCAACAGTGAACTCCGTATCTCGATCGGGTGGTAACCCCGGTAACTCTTGAGGAATAGACATCAGGATATCGCTGACTACCGGAATATCTTCTATTTTTAATCCACTTAACTGTGCATCTATCATATGCTATATATCCTTCGCATCCCTTCCTAATCGTCTTAGAAGCTTCTAAACTTGATATCTGATACGCCATCCGTACGCTCTTTTTTCCCTTAAGTGTTATATGGTTTGATCCGGAGGGGACATTCAATTTCCTTTTTGAAACAATCAAGCTTCGCCCGATATCTTGACAACCAGTCCATGCCTAATATTACGTCGAAATCCGTTAAAGGAATGACAAATAGGGTTGCTCGCATCTCTGTCCCTCTACTGACCATTTTGCATTCTAAGTATACTGTATTCACTGTAACTATTTCGCCCGTTGGTAGTCGAACATACAATTCCTCTTCTAGGGGTTCGGGTTTATCAGGTAATAAAGATGCAAATGTTCGTGATCTGAATGAATGTGTGGCACCTGGATCGAATAAACATATGCATCAATATCACGTATAGATAATTTACCCGTAATCACGTGTGATCCTTCCTTGGCCTCCTCATGAGTCATGGTGAAAATCCTTGCTTGTGCTGGCGGCCTATAAGTTTGGCCTCCTGAGCCTCCTCTTCCCGAATTTGTGCTAAACGATTCGCATAAGTTCCGCTGACCCTTGATTGATCGACTGTAGATTCTGCTGTAATGTCGGGCAATTCCTAGCTATATGTCCTGGTTGTCCATATGTAAAACATTCACCTGTGAGCCATCTACAAACGCCCCTGTGGTTCTTCCCACAGTGTTCACATGTCGGTATTTGCGGCGAAGTCTCTATACCCCGTCTTTTCGTTCTTGGTCCGCCTGTACTGCCCTTTGCAGAGCCACTTTGAACAACTCGTTGGTCTAGGCGAACTATACGCCTTTTTCATTTTTCCACTAGACGACCCTTCGCCTAACCTTCGTCTACTACTTTGAAAGTTCCGAGATTCTGTTTCTAATCTTTCGGTGCGAATACCTGCCGCCCTCATTTCCCATATGACTCCATATCTGATGGCGTAATGCGATTTCTAATCATATAGCGAAGTCCTGCTTCAAATCTTCGACACTTATTTCTTTCAGTAGCAACCATATGCGGTGCATAACGGGATAACTGATTAAACAGCACCTCATACTCGCCTATGGACCTGTTACCTTGTTTCAATTCTAGAAATTCTTTCTCTTTTTGATCCTTGTAAACTTCAGGCATGTACGCATCATTAAATTCCCTCAGAAAATCTTCCAAGTCAGCACCGGAGGTTGGGTCATACTATCAGGGACTGTTTCCCACCATTCATATGCATGCCCTTGAAGGAGTGAGACCGCATAGTTAATCTCTCTTCGGTGTACATTGCATCATATTGAACACCCTTTCTGTTCTTTTCAACCACGTTTCTGCCTCAGCAGGATCTGTCGTACCCACGAAGTCCACAGCACCCCTCTTTCTTAATTTATCGTATCGTCGTTCTCGGGGAGTTGTCAGGGGGTGTTCGGATTCATACTGTCTAAGTGTATGCGATGAATGGGATTCAGGTACGGCCGTTCTTCCTCCTCCCTCTATAGTAGGTTCATCCCGTTCTACAGGTATCGGATCACCTATTGCCCTTTGCCTATATATATGCAAGAAAATTTTAAGGGCAATTCATAACATGTACCTACTACGCAAATGTCTACGGAACCTAGAGCCTAGGCTCTGATACCACTACATGTAGCGCCCAGTTTCCTATTACCTTTTTACGCAGTATAAAATATTCGTATAAAATTTTTCGCGATTCCCATAACCATTTCCTTTAACAAAAACGGGTGCGTACATCTGGTCTAGTTCCTTCCACAATAATGTACATATATGTACCTATCATATGAGTCGCAAAATGCGATAGACTAAATCCGTTTCTATTCTATAAGCTAACGATGAACCAGGGGAGCAGGAGGAGAGCGTAGTCAGCCAACCTTGAATCCATGCTTTATGTTGATGCGTTCTACGCAGTCTGCTAATTATCTACAACAACTGTGAAGACACCGATTCAGAGTATGATCGCAACATGTTAATTAATACAAGTAACAATAAAATAAACAGTAATCCGTTCCTTTCCATCAATATCATAACCATGCCATTTCAAATCACATAATCATCGTTCATATAACGGTCATTCATAGGATCCGTAGATCACATGCCATTCTATATGTCCGTTTATTTGATACTTCCGTTATAGACTAGCTAGACTCGTATTCTGTTCGCCCAGTCGGCGCCCATGCATGGGACTCTGTCAATACTGTAAATGTTTGTATGTGCCTGTACGGACTCTGTCATCGCCCGATTTGAAGGGAAGTAACTGTCATCCCCATGATTTGGAGGGATGTATGCCGTAGCATCCATATCGTACCGTCCGTAGTCGTAGCAGTCATAACGGTTTCTCCTTTCGTTATATGTATGCAATGCTATATAAAATACTTTATATAACACATAAATCATATAAAAGCATTTTACCGTCACATAATTCACATCGATCCATGAATAGCATATAAAGCACATATTAGTCAATCAATTAATCCATATAAGGCATGTAAACACATAAAGCACATAAGGTACATGTTGCAAATCATACTCACAAGTTTCGCCTATTTTCTCTGCTCGCTTAAGCGACCTTGTCTTTGCCCTTATCAGACTCCTGACCTATACAATTATTTAATATGTCAATATACAATTCCTACAATGACATGCGTGCGTGATATGCATGCTTATGCATAAACGTTTCTATCCGTAGCCTTTACCTTTTTGTTCGTTACTTATAATATATTAAACTCTTTGCTTAGAAGTTAATATATATATATTTTAATTGTCGAAACCTGCATTAAAAGTGATAACTATACTGTACAAAAAAATATTATTGAAACCCTAATTCTTATTATGTTGAAAACTCTAAAAATATCGAAACTTATTAAATTCTAAAAATTTGTATCATACCGAAGATCTATGTGAAAATAATACACATACATACATACATATATATATATAATATATATAAGGTTCCTCCAAATTCAGAAGACCCTAATACTAATATAATTTATAATATCATATTATCATATATATATGTGTTTTACTATTAATGTGTCGATTTCTTCAAGCCTAAGAAACCCTCATTAGTCACTCTTTAACAATAATTCTTCAATTTCCACATGTATTCATCTTTTGATTGCCAACCATCAAAATTGCAAGAGCATTCTAAAGCTTCGAAATCCTAGTTGCACCTGTCGAGAACTTCCATATGAAATCGAAATCTTTAAACCTTATAATGATGTCGAGACGTTATTTTAAACTACTGAAATCTTTCGAAATGTGGTTCGAATTCCTAACATAGAGATCTTTCTAATTAAATTATGATAACTCGAGATCACAACTCGAGATCCTATCTAAATGAATTTCAAAATCTCGACATCATTTAACATCATATATAAGTCGACATCCTGTCCAATGATTTTCTAGATTTCGGCATTGCATCTCAAGATTCCACTTAATTCATTCGAAGCCTATATCGAGATTTATCTATTTAATATTATCATTCGACATCTATTCGAAAAAATATGATAAAGGATCTCGATATGTATATTATTTAGGATTCCGACATGATGATCTTGACATTCTATCTAGATCTCGAGATCTTTGATTTTCATACCATCGACATCTTGTCCCAAATTCAATCAAAATGTGGAAAAACAATACACCTAAAAACATAATTTTCTTCCAAAAATTCTCCAAAAATCCGATCAAACCGTAATATTCTTTAGAATACAAAGAATTTCATTAAAACTTTACATATTTCTAGCTTAGGCATGCTGAAATCTTTTTACTATAAAACCCTAATTACCAAAATCCTATATTGTATCCTCAATTCTTACTTATCGCAACTTTTCAAAACAATTCCATTACTTACTCGTTAACATAAAACGCTCATGTATTAAGAACTTCTAAAGTAGTGATAACATTTGGAAACCCTAACTTCAAATAAAAGACATCTCCTCAATATACTATAAATACCAATAGGACTCAAACCTGCCTAAATCTTTAAGATCCAAAATCGATAGTTTAAGCAATCTTTTTATGCTTATCAGTACTTAAATTATGATCACTCCTGATTGAAAACGTAATATCAGAGTAAGAAATCATACCCCTTTAAAGCTAGTTCATACACTGCTTGAGTTCTTCATTTCTTTTCCACGGTTACTTTCCAGAGTTCAACAATTGAATTATTATTTCCTTTCTTATCCCATAACTCGCGTGCTATGATGAATAAGTGACGTTTATATTTACTTTATTAATCCTTATCTAATTCCCAAGTCATATCATTATTTCTTTTCCAAGTTTTTCCGATATGAGACTTCCAACTTTGACTGACGAAAACCTTCTCACTTTGCGAATTCAATTGCGAAACTATATATATATATATATATATATATATTACTTTTACAGCTAAGTAATCTAGCCATGCTATTGTTAGTCCAAATGAAGCCCACGTGTATCTAAGTAATAATTAGGTAGCAAATAAGACCACGAAATACTTCTCTTTACTTTGATATTTGTATAGAACACTTCTTATTCTTATTTAAAATTTTGACTAGTTAATTTTATGTACGAAAAATTATATTATTTGGATCTAACTATTTTCTAACTTGAACATATATATTTATTCACTTTAGCATTTGTTGTCATACTAATAATTTATAATACCTTAGTCATATATTAATACCATCTACATGCATACCTATAAAATTAATTATACGAATGCATGAATTCGTGAATGCATGAGATGATATAAGGTTTTTTTTTTGTTTTCGTTCCTGACAGTAACTACCCTGATTACCGATTCTGCTAATTCGAAGTTCTAATCGCTACTGATCTGATGTGGACCGCGTAAAATGACTTCTGGTAATGACTAAATGGCGCGACTCCTCTTGCTCCCAACTGTCGTCTCCGGCGCGAATTCTTCGGCCCTGTTGACCTTCTCCGTCAATCCTAACATTCAAAATCAAATAAAATCAAACACTCAGAAGGGGGCGGGGTGTGGTGCGTGCCTGCGTAGCAGTTCGATGCTTAAGTCGTAAAAATGGGTTGAATAGGTGGCTAGTAGGCAGTCTTAGTTATTTTTAAAAGCGTACCTGGGAAGTGGTTCAACTGCCATTATTTATACTAACCTTTTTCATTTTCGCCTTGACCTGTTCCTCACCCTAGCCCGCCTTTCTCGCGAGCTTGACGGAACTTGGTTTCTCCATCATCCCACATTCTGGATCCTCTTTCTTTTGGTTTTCATTTGACTCCTTCGTATCAATGCGGAACTGCCCTGCTCGAGCTCATGCTCTCCTTTTGGCGATTTCAACTGGTATCGGGCTTTCCTCAGGCTTTCTGTTAAGTTCTTCCTTTCATCCGTTCTCGGATCCACTTGTGTATAATACCATTTGTAATTGTGCTTGATTTTATTAGTCGTCTTGTAATTTGGGGCGTTTTGTATAGTAGTCCTTAGATTAGGACTAGTTGATATTTATACCAAGTTTGTTTGGTATAAATACATGTAAAGAATTTGAGCTGAATAGAAAAAGTTTGAAATTGATCCGAAAGGCTTGCAATTCAATTTCTAGAGAGAGAAACAATAGTAAGTTTTGTCACTCTACTCGAATTCTCTCTCTCGTTTTACATTTGAGTTTTTCGATTGAATTTCATTGATCATCATAATCGTCGAATTACTTAGAATTCTTGCCTAGGATCTTAGAGTGTTAATAGTAGGACCAACAATTGGTATCAGAGCAGATTCGTTCTGTTTTGAATAAAAAATTGTTAGATTTGGATGGACGAATTCAAATTTCTGGTTAGTGTTCATCGAAGAACAGTTTGGCGCCAAACTTTGTTTTGATTCGATAGCATAATTCCGTGCTTAATTCACTTGAATTTGAGTTTTCTGCGCTAGGTTAAGTGCTAAATGTTGATTTCGATCAAATTCGTAGCTGTTTGAACTTCGGATTTAAGATTGATTGATACTGCGAGACTGTTCGCGAAGAACATGAAGAACACGTTCTGATTTTGCTCAAATTCTACATATTTTGCTTCAAACGTGCTTAATTGCTTGTTAATTGCTTTAACATTTGAGCGATTACCTGAAATTTCACTGTCTAAGTCTTGTTTTTGCTCGAATCTGTGTCAATCGTATTCTATGAATTTTTCTCGATAGTTTCTAGTTTTTCTCGTTAGATTTACGATCGGATTAGTTTCTCGATCGAAAAACTGTGGCGCGAGAATTTTCTCGGTTCAGAATACGAAGTCAGCGCTAGAATCGTCATAACAGAAACAATTTTAGTTAGAAATATTTCTCGAGCTTTTTTCAGAGAAAAACTTTTTCGAGAGAGACCAATTTTGACTTTGCATGCGTAAAAACTTTCTCTCGAGAAACTTTTTCGGTCAAACATTTAATGTTTGACCAGGCGAGAAAACATTTACACGCGAGAAACTTTCTAGTCAACAGATTTATTTTGACTTGTCGAGAAACTTACTAACGTACTGTTTCTTTACGGTCGAAATAAATTCACGATCAAGAAATTTTTCGAGACCGAACGATTTTGGGCAATTTATTTCGCTCGTAAAATATTTCGCTGACAAACTTTCTCGCACTGAGACAGTATACTGAATATTCTATTTCGACGAAATTATTTTCAATCAAACCTTAAGGATTGAATAGAAAATAATTCTAGATCTAATTTTCGAATCAAAACGCTACTAACGAATTTTGTCACTTGTGAAGCACATTACATCATCTTCAAACCTTCAAAACAATTAACGAAGATCCTTCAACAACTCGACTACAATACAAAAATGGATGCATACTCGCTCGGAAATGACAACCGCCCGTCGATTTTGCAAAGAGGCGAATACACCGTGTGGAGAAGTCGCTTCCTAAATTTCATCGCTCTAAAGGATCAAGCCGAAAATCTTCTGCAGTCTCTTGAAGAGGGACCGGCACAATCTGGGTCCATGTACCCGGTGATGAAAACAGCTACTCCTCTAATTCACCTTCTAGGCGACTAAAGGAGCCTAGGGAGTACTCTTTGGAGGAAAGAGCTCGAGCTAAGGCTGATCTGGTAGCTATGAATACCTTCATGCAGGGCATCCCCAACGACATATACAGACAAATTGATAGCCTTCATCGGCTAAAGGGATGTGGGATGAACTGCATAGGATGATGCAGAGGACGGAAGTTCGCATAAAGGCCAAAAAGGCGAACATTCTCACTGCTTACGACTCCTTCAAAGCAAAGCCGGAGGGGGGAGTCTATACGAGATCTACCAAAGGTACCTCACTCTCTCAATGAGATGAGGAAGATAGAAATAACGTACACAAACATGGAGACGAACATCCGATTCTATCTTCATTGCCCGCCAGAATGTAAGAAAATATCCACTCAGATCGACAAAATAAAGATCTAGAGGAGTTGGATGTCCATGACGTATTTGACAATCTCGCACAGCATGAGGATGATATCAGCGAGATTCTCAAAGAGCAGAAAGGCAAACAGACGAAGACACTGTTGCCTTAGTCTCTGAGAAGAGGAGCTCAAGATCAAGAAAGGAAAAGATCGTTAGGTCTCCTTCACCTTCAGAGTCGGAAGAAGAGTCAGACTTCGATGTTGAGCCGAATTTGAAAGCTCTAGGAAAGCAGTTAGCTCTCGAAGATAAATGATGAGCAAGAAGTACTTCAAGAAGAAGTCTTCAACCTCAGCCAATAGACTTCGGACCACAAGCTCTAAAAACAAAGAACGTGCACCAGGGAGCTCCGAAGTCAAGAATCCTAAGGAGGCTAACAAATGCTTCAATTGTGGCAAGTCAGGTCACTTCGCCAGAGAGTGCACTCTTCCGAAGAGAGAGATGACAACTACTATTCCAGGAAGCTCCAATTGACGAAACAGAAGGAAGCTGGAGTACCTTCATGGCCGAGCAGGACCAATGGCTCGAGGACACGTCGAGCTCTGAAGAGAGAGATCTAGCTCTCATGGCCCATCTCGACGATGAATCAGATGCCGAAAAACCAATCATATGGAGACGACAACGCATCCACTTCGTCAAAAGATGTAGTCTCTTCTTCCACATTATTGACCAAGTTAGAATCATATCAAACTCAATACGCTAACATGAAACGTGAGCAGAAAAGTATAAAGGAAGTAGAGAATAAACTTAAGAGATCTCAGGAGAAGATAGATAGTCTCGAATCAGAACTTAGGAGCTCTAGAGCGAATAGAAGAACTTACTAAGAGCTACATTCTAGAGAGACTAGTCAACCTCAATTAGGAGCATGGTGAAAAGATTAAAGGAATTAGAAGACATGGTAGCGAATAACTACAATTGTTGGTTAGGAATCTCAACGAGAAAGCCACCTTAAATGTAGGATAACCGAAGCTACCACTAAGATCACTAACTTAGAGGCTGAATTAGAAATATCAAATGCTAAGGTTAGTGAGCTTAGTAAAGAACTAGATGCCTGTCAAGCCGCTAAACTAGCGGTAGAAAAATAATTATGCTCTCCTAAGTGAGGAACGCAGGAAGTTATATGCTAAAATATCTTCTTACGCGTAGGGGACATTCCGAAAAAACGATATTCTGAACAAGCCCAAGGATATAGAGTTCTCCAATCCAAAAGAAGGCATAGGTTACACTAACCCACATATTTTACGGAAGAAAGAAATGTATGATATAAAGAACATGGGTTTAGCTGCAACCTCTTTTAGAAACATTACGGAATCGACGTATGAAAATGCGTTCGACTATCCATTTTGATTATCCATCAAACAAGCCTCACATGGGCCTGAGATCCCCTTTGACTCAATGAACTAAATGAAAAGGACAAAAATAGGAAACCATCCTCAAAACCAGTTAGTGATTTAGTTCAAGTTTACCTCCTGACTCCGAACACTACGAGGAAGTCAAAAAGGTGAATTATCAAAATCTCTCTACAAACCCCCTACATTAAGGAGATAGAGGAGTCACAGGCAAAGTTAGATAATGAAATAGAGAATTCGAAGCTGAAAAGAAAAAATTCTATAAGGAGATGAAAATCTCAAGGCTTCCTCATCCTCCCAAAATACCTCTCACGCTATTATAAGAAGTGTGAAAATCGAAAAATCGCCTCCGAAAGATCAAAAGAGCATAATAATTTCTATTAAAAGTGCTAAGACTAATACTTTACCTACGTCCACAGGGAGCGTAGGGCGCGGCATATGAAAACGAAGGCGAGAGTGTCTAGTACTAAGATAAAGGAGCCAGTAGATTTTAATGTTTCTAAAATGTTACACCTTCTGTTAAAGTAAAAGAAGACACTCGTAGTAATAAAAGAGCCATTTTCTACGTTCAAAATAATTGCTTCTACGTGTTCACTTCAGCCTATCACCTTTAGAACCGAAAATTTCGAAATAGGCTCTACCTCGAAAATTACTCAAAATCATTTGAAAACAAATGCCACAAGGATGAACCGTAGGTAACAAGATCCAGCCATAAAGAAAGCGTTTTATGGCGACGTACATGCATGTACTCACCTAAGGTATCCCGTAAGGATTGAGTCCCCCAAGCACCTTAGGTGATTATCGAAAGAAAAGATCTTTTCCTCAGTCAAGACTTCCAAAGCATTTGTACGTGATGAAAAAACCTTCCCTACAAGATTCAACCAGAATGGGTTCCTAAATCTCCGCCTAGGACGACAAAAGTCAAAAAGGCCAAGTCTCCATATAGAGCAAAACCCAAACCCACTTCTCCAAAAGTGGAATGGGTTATTAAAACTCCTCCGAATAAGAATTTAGGAATCATATCTTAATCCAAAATTAAATCTGCTAATCTGACAGGACCATGCTTAAGTGGGTACCTAAAGCTCTCTAATTTGTTTTTGCAGATCAATCATGTGTGGTACCTCGACTCTGGTGCTCCACACACATGACTGGTAAACAAGAGCTGCTGAGCTATTACAAAGACCGACCAAACGGCAAAGTCAGATTCGGAAACAATGACTCAGCTCCAATTCTTGGATTGGAGATATCATTCTGGAGAATCTGATAATAAAAGATGTCTCGTACGTTGAAGGCCTCCGCCAAACTTGTTCAGCATAGGCCAGTTCTGTGAAAAAGGATCCAGGTGGTCTTTCATGCTGAACGTGCAGAATTTGGATAGTCAGGACACAAAACTCCTTCAAGGACTTCGGAAATCAAATCTTACCAATCTACCTGACGTCCGTACGGCCCTCGATAGCTGTATGCCTCATCTCTCAGAGATTTAAAGAGGAACAGCCTATGGCATCGACGACTGTCTCATCTGAATATGAAAGCTCTCCAACGTCTTTCTACAAAAAAAGTTGGTTCACGATCTTCCAACTATACTTCTACAAAGAGAGCATCAATGTTCAGCATGTCAATTAGGAAAAATGAAGCGAGCGTTCTCATCATGTCAAGCAAATTGCGTCTACTTCTCGCCCATTGGAATTAATCAACATGCACCTCTCTGGGCTAATGCAGACACATAGTATCAATGGACGCAAGTATGTGCTAGTTATCGTCGATGACACTCTCGCTACACTTGAACAAAGTTCCTCCGAACAAAGATGAGACCGGTGACTTGATTATCAATTTTGTGAACACAACTCAAAATCTGCTACAACAGACTATTCAAGTTATTCGCACAGACAACGGCACTGAGTTCAAGAACAACCATCTCACTGAGTTTATCAGAAACTTGGAATAAGTCAACAATTTTCAGCCGCCAAAACACCTCAACAAAATGGGGTCGTTGAAAGGAAAAATCGAACACTAGTGGAAGCAGCTCGTACAATGCTGATTCATTAAGGACTTCCAGATTTTTCATGGGCTGAAGCAGTCCATACCGCTTGTTTTACCCAAAAGAAGACGGTGACTCACAAAACGGTTCAACAAGACTCTGTACGAGATTGTGAATAATAGAATGCCCAATATCTCATTCCTAAAAGTCTTCGGGTGCAAGTGCTTTGTGGCGAACGACAGAGAGCATCGTGCAAGTTCGACCCTAAAGCATTCGAAGCAACCTCGTCAGGTACTCTTCAAACATCAAAAGCGTACCAAGTATATATCAAGTCCAACCGAACAATAAGGAAAGTTATAATGTCACTTTTCACGAAGTGGCAGAAATGGCTTCTGGTCATTCACTCAGGACCGTGCCTAA